>MU227866.1:1139922-1156794 GCA_018584345.1 Thuja plicata | reverse complement strand
CTAATAGTTGGAACATTTAAGGGTATCATTTAAACCAAAGATATGACTCTCCTCAAAACATTATCTTCTAGGTTACGATTGTACATTAATTACTTTTACCATTAATATGAATTAGTGACTTATAATGTGATGGTAAAATATGTACAATTCCTTTTAATTGTTTCAGGATTTATATGAAAACATCATATAGGACTTTGCACTTAGTCAGAAAATGTATTCAAGATTAATTGCAATTACATAATGTCCTTAAGAAAAAAAAGTCACAAGATTAGATTCTTAGATTCTCCTAGTGGAAATGAAAACTTTAAGAAAATGATTCTAATACAAATGTGAATCTTCAAACATTAAACATTAAGACATATGAAAGTGAATAAATATGTGATAATACTTTGACAAGACAACATAAAGAAGCTATAAAAGACAAGAATGTATATGTACATAGTTACTTCCCTGAAAAAGAATGGGTTCAAATCACTTTGTTGACATGGTTTCCACCACCCTATAACTCAAGTGTAACAACTCTGATACTAATTTTTGGAATAATGTATGGAAAGTAAGGACTAAGAGGGGAGGGGTGAATCAGTACTTATAAAACTTTTAACGTAATACCTTAAACGATTAACCATAAACTTGTTGTTCTTTATTTATTGACTTCATTGCATTGAAATGAAAGTAATGTAAAGTATGTAATTCAAAACATTAAAACCATAACAAATAAACTCATGACAAAGTGATTTTGGTTATGCAGAAACCCTTGGTTAGAGGATAAAATTGCGGTGGGGATGACACCCACAACTTTCACTAAACCACAGTATGAAAGGTTGCTCGGTTAGAGCTACAATAGTTTGCTACTTCTGATAGCTTACTCGGTTAAGAGTATACAAGACTTATTAGGTCTACTAGGCTAGATGATTTGACAATATCTACACTTAGATATGTACCTAGTTAAAAGATTTATAATAAAAATATCAGTTAGAATCTACCCAATGTTGGGATTTAACCTTCACAATACAATAGTACTTAACTATGAAAATGTATGTCATACTTTGCATCAAATACAAATGTTGATTCAAAATTTATGTGCTCTGATATGTGTTACCTTAATTATGATATCTATAACACTTCACTTCTCTTCTCTATTGTAGCTAAATTTTCTCGTTACTGCTCTGCTCTGTGTTGTTATCCTTAATAACTCAATAAAAACATTAACTCCTTCATTAACATCAACTCCATCAACATCAACAACTTCATAACTCATGAATTCATCCTTTATAAAGATTAAAATTTAACCTCTTAATCCTGTGAGTTATTTGGTTGCTTGGTGACAGTGTCACTTTTACCTCGGTACTTGGTGTTTTTCTTGGAAATACATAACTCCCATTAATCATTTGATCTATGCCTTAGATCTTTATCTTGAGTTATCTCAATCATTGATCATGTAACCAACTGTTATTAATACTTGTAGCAAGGTAATTAATGAAGTAATAATGCATTAAATGCATCCTTATCACTTTTTGAATTAACTATCTGACTCGTTACATATTCCTTCTAACTTGGTTGTATGATCTCTCAGTGCTCGATAACTAGAAACTCAGTGTAGTATATCCACTCAGTAATAAAATATGCTTGATATACTTAGTTCTCAATTCTTTTCTTTACCAACTGCATAATGCTTTATGTATTGACTGACTACCTCAGTGTATATTACCGACTATTCCTTTATGAGACTTTCTCCATTCACTAAGTGTGTTCTCTATGAACTATTACTTTGACAAAACTAATGACAAAAAAAACAACTTACAAAGATAACAATCACTGAAAAATATTCAATTACTCACCTTGAATGATATCAAATCGCTCAAAATTTTCTTTTGTAGCTCCGTGTCTTCTCTTCAAAATGGTAGGTGCACAATAAGACACAAAAATACTTTTTATCTACCTTTTTTCTTCTATATTAATGGCATCACCAGTTGCTAACATAACATCGCATATCTTCTGCAAATCTTGTTAGCGGTCTACCAAATCTTCATACGATAAAACAAAAATTCACACCATAAATTAAAATAACCATATGCATCTAAATATGAAAATATAACTTACTACACAAGCATCTAGGGTGTCTTCAATAGATTCAAAAATGCTTTCTCCCCCTAAGTCAATGATGACTTAGTTAGATGAAGAATT
Organism: Thuja plicata; assembly: GCA_018584345.1. Taxonomy (NCBI): domain Eukaryota; kingdom Viridiplantae; phylum Streptophyta; class Pinopsida; order Cupressales; family Cupressaceae; genus Thuja; species Thuja plicata. Next base: position 1,154,610 of record MU227866.1, on the reverse strand, counting down.
TTGCACACCTGGAAAAGATGGGGTATCTTCTGATTGTTTTTCTTCACTCTTGTTTGTACAAATATTCTTCATCTGATTCATGGTCTCTCCATCATTCTCAATTTTAATTCCTTTTTTGTCTGACTAATTAACTGGTTGGTTCACGTTATTGTTTCTTTCTCTACAAAACCTTTCGATGTGTCCTATCTTGTGACAATGAAAACATATCATACATGTTGATCTCCAAGGTCCCCTATTGCCTCTATTTGTCCTCAATCTCTAGTTAATATCCATGTTTCCATAATTGTGACAATGTGAGCATCTAACATTCTACCAGTTCTCATTTTGATAACGACTTGATCAGTTGATTTGTGACCATTGATTATTCATCCTTCTCCTGCACTCATTATCTCTATGTCCATACTTGTTGCAATTATAACAATAACCATGAAAAGTACTTGGTCTAGCATTAGATATAACACTTGGAACACTAGATATGACATTTTTCTTGCAAACATTAGCAGTATGTCTAGCCTTATGACATTTAAAGCAAACTGGTTTATAAGATCTCTTACTAGATTTCCTTGGGGTTACCTTTGGTGAGGTTTTCTCATCTTGCATGTCCTTATTAGTTCCAGAGGATTCACCAAGATCATGAATAATGTATCCTAAACCATTATTCTCTCCATCCATTCTTTGATTCTTGAGTTTCTCATCAAGTTTTGCAAAACTTTTATTAAACTTCTTGAGTAAATCATTTTCACCCTTCAACTCACCTTTCAGTTTCTCATTTTCTTCCATTAGATTTTTATTCTACCTTAGGGATTCTTAATTCTCTTCAATATTTTCTTGTAGATGTTTATTTGTCTCATGTAAATGTGCATGCAATGTACCAACCTCCTATTCATATTTGAAAATTTCATCTATTTTAGCTTTTAGAGTTTTTTCTTTGGCCTTTAGGGCTTCCTCTGCAATTGTCCTTACTTCTTCTACAACCTTTATTGCTTTCATTTCTTCACCCATCTTGATTGACATGGATTTTAACTCCCTCTTTAGATTCTTCTTATCTCCTTGCAATTTCTTATGCTCCTAGGTTAAAACTTCTAGGCCAACTTCAAATTCCTCAGACCCACTTTCCTTAGATAGTTGATCAATGAGATCTTGTCTCTCTGATAATTTTTGAACAAGATAAGACCTCTTCACTCATGATTTATTGAGTTTCTCCTTCAACTGGTCAATGAACTCTTCTGCATCTTCAATCTTCTTTTCAATTTTCCTTTGATATCTCAAACTCTCCTTATCCGCCTTAAGGATCCTTCCCAAATTTTTAGGCTTCTTTAAGGGAACTTTTCTTTGATACCAATTGTTAATGTTATAAGGAACTGAGAGGGGGGGGGGGGGGGAATCAGTGTAACTATAGATCTACCAAATCTTCATCAAATTCCAGAGTAACCAACATGCNTGAGAGGGGGGGGGGGGGTGAATCAGTGTAACTATAGATCTACCAAATCTTCATCAAATTCCAGAGTAACCAACATGCACAACTAAAGATAACATAAAAGCATACCAAAACATACATCCATGAAAGAAACACCATAACACCAATATTTTATTGTGGAAACCCTTGTTAGAGGGAAAAACCATGGTGGGAATTGTCACACACAAATATCACTAGTAAACCAATAAGTCTTGCCTTGTTAGGAGGATTAGAACCAACTAGTTAAGGGCATACTCAGTTACGAGTATCTCTAGCCTTGTTAAAAGATATTACAAAAGTCCTATTAGGAACTACCCAGTTAAGGGATTTAGATCTCCTTTTGAGAGTCACCCTGCTAGAGTATTTAGTCTTTAGACCTATTAGGATCCTGCATAGCATTTTAGGAGTAACCTTGTTAGAGGATTTTGATCACAAGCCGGTTAGAACTTGCCTTGAGAATAAACTCAAATAAACTTATATGAAAGTAGCACACTCTGCTTGACAAATCCACTTTAGTACTGCTTAAATAAATTCTCTTCTCATATAAACATTCACTTCAACCACTGCAACCATCACAATAACTCACTCACTTTTTCATTCTTCAATTTCATCTCTTATATACACTTTTAGGTTGGTGGAATAAACCTAAAATGTGTGACCTGATTTAGTCTCCAAATTCAAATCAAAATACATACACAATCACTCCAACCTAGGAAATTAAACTAATCAAGGTCAACCCTCAACAATACAATTCACAAACAAACTTTGACACATAATTGGTTGCTACCTTGATTTAATCACCTTGACTTGACCGGTTGCCTATACTTATCGATATCACTAGTATTTGCCTCAAATCTCTATCTATGCATTGAATTAGATTGCACTATCATAGATGTAGGTAAATATTACTCTTTAGATATTTCATGTAAGATTGCATCATCTGTATCCTTTAGATTATCACCACACACTAAAATCACCATCGCAGACTATAGAATTACTGATACACTGAACACTTGGAAAAATCCTTCCTATATCTGATCTTTCCTGCAAAGCAGACTTGTTTTTAGCAATGGAAATACTGCAACATTCACTACATGATCTAGGATTGTTAGCAATAATAGATCACCAATACAACTGAGGGGGGGAATCAATTGTATGCCATAAATGTTTTACTTTATAAACCAAATGATAAATGAAATATTGAACACAATAATAACAACACCATAACACAACCAATTTTTGTCAAGGGAAAAAACCTCGGTGGGAATTAGCACCCACAAATAATACACTGAAAGTATAGTAGCCGTGTTAGGAGATTTAGCCTCGTTAGGAGCTGATTATTACATATAGTACACAGTCCCTATTAAAGGATAAACTCTATTAGGAGTAAAGAGAAACAATAGGCTCACTTCCTAGGCTCACTGTCTAAAGAAGGGTAAATCCACCTTCAGAACTCACTGTCCGAGATACAAATATACAAAGATATAATATCCATTGAATTGACTAATAGCAACTAGCTTTTCTTAAACAGTTCTAATGAAGTTTATCAATCACTGTCTCTACTCTATATCCAAAAAAATTCTCAAATATAAGCTCACAAATTTCACACTTCACTATCCACTTTCCTTATCAAGAAAACAACTCTCCTTTATACAAGTTTACAATAAGCAATTAAGTCAGCCAATTAAGGCTTCCCCAATGCAAAAGAAATTATATAACCCATCTCTAAGATACACATGGTACCTTGAATAAGTAAACATCAATTAAAAACCATCAAATATAATCCAAGATCCATAATTCACACTCATCATCCATAACACATGCTATTTCTCTGAAGTCGGCCCTAAATAGGTCTTCTCCAGAACATACGCCACAACTAAGATCACCAAGAGTCTTGCAACCCAAGAATCATAAAAAAATTTCTTCAACATGTCTCCTGACATTACCCAAGCTTGCATAACATGAAATTTGCTCGCATCCATGCTATCCACAAAAATAAGAGACTAATAGAGTCATTATTCTGCAAACAATCTTCACCAAAACCACTATAACTCAAAAAATTAGAAACATAAACTCAAGTGATCTTAGATATAAGACCCCAGCTTGTCCCTTAATATATGTATCTCTTCTCACATCCTCTAATATTCCGTACATGAGTGTCAGTCTTTCATGTACCTGAGACAACCAGTATGACTGAGACTTTCAATATAACATTATGTTGACATCAATGACAAATCATGAATGCCAACAACTCCAACAGAAGCCAATTCCAAAAATATATGATCATCTTCATCATATCCCAACATTGAAAACTTCTATTTTTCTAAATAGTAGCAAGAAGGGTATTTTTGGGCATCATTTCCTCTCAAGTAAATGTTTAAGGAATGTATTTTGAGAAAATAATATTTTAAGGGTTCCAAATGTCTTTTAGATCAAGTCTTACATGTATTGGGACATGGTAGAAGGGGGAAAAAATATCCCATTTTGAATAGAGGATGGTAGTAATGATTCTTCAAAGTACTTATGGTGATTCTCATAAGGACAACCCACCAAGGAAAAAATGACCTACCACTTTATTTTGATACACTTGTTAGAGTAAATATGTTAATCAACTAGTAATTAATTAATTTCTCAAGTCCCCTCTTAATTTATTCACTTATGATAAACTTAGGGGTGCTTTTTTATATTTAGATCAAATTAAATTTAGGTAATTTTATCTCATAACATACGATGAGGAAACTTTTCATGATCTAACTTAATATTCACCTATAGTTATATGTAGGGTTTTATATTTATGTTTTTACACTTGCATTCATTATTTTATATTGTGATCATCCATCCAATTATATTCATTAATATCCAATAATCTATTTTAATATGCAAGCTAATCTAAATATCAACTACTTTTTTAGATCAATGACTCTCTCAAGGTTACATGAGCATATCAATGGATTTTTCTCTTCATATGTGATGTGCATTTTGGTTCCTAGTGATTTTGGGAGTTGTGGGGTTCACTTTCAACTGCAACAGTATTGAATTGTTAGTTCAATATTAATACAAAAAAGTGACCTAACTATATATAATGAGTTGCATCATCAAATCTTATCTAGGTTTTTTTTCTTCTTAGGTGCATTGTCTAATAGATTGAGGCAATTTTTCTTCTTCTTTTAAGTAAAGAAATTGTTTCTAGAGCTATCAAAGAAAAAAAAATTGATCATGAGTCTAAAATGATATGGTATAATAGGTTGAATATTTCAAGGTGAGTTCAACAATCATTGTTTGTTCAATTACTCTCACTTTACCAAGGATGTGAATTGCTAACAAGAAACTTCTATAAAAAACATAGGTCATTACCCACCAAATATTTTCTTCCTACTAACATGCCTCAAATTATTGTCTACTTAACAATAGTCATATAAAATATTGAATTATATGTGTCTAACACCCATTGATTGATTAGATCCTATAATCTATAAGCACATGTCATGATTCTATTTGATTGTGATGATTGAAAATCAGTAATGTGTACTTGGTTCATGGGATCCCATCCAACAATGCTTTATTTTTCATGTTTAAGAAATGGTTCTAATATCATGATCTTGCCATAGTTGTTTGGAAATATCCTTATTAGGCAATTCATAGATGATTAATGTTTTCATGATCAATCATAGTTGTAGATATTATAATTTCTTCATTACTACAACATGCCTCATCAAAATTTTGACAATGAGTGGGAAGAGCAGCGGGAGTGGGTTTTCAATTTTAGAGATTTTTGGAGGTGAGGATTCAGATGAGGATGATGATCCTAGTGGGCATTTTTCTCAGGTGGTGGTATGGTATTTCCCTATGCTTCCTCTTCTTGTGGTCCTGGATGGGGTCTGTGATGATGGGATTTAGTTGGTCCATATGGTTTTTTTTGTTCTTCCTATTGATCGTTTGATTTTCTTTGAAATTTTTTTCCCTTGCTTGGATGCTTGGTCTACTATCATTGGGGTTATCCTTGGTTGTGTGCTCTTTATTACGGGTCCTCCTTCTCCCTAGCTACATGCTATTTTTGAGAGAGTATTGGTCAGGACCCATTTGGGGATACCTCTCCATGAGAGGGGTTTGTATTTGGCAGGATTATTCTCAGAAATCCTTTGGTTGTTAATGACATTATGGGGTCATTCTCTTTGGATCCTACTCATAATGAAATATTTATGGTTGTTCTTGTGGATTCCATGATGGTGTTTCCATGCCATGAAGGGCTTTTTACTCGCTACAGTGGTCCTGTCTGGGTTATGGAATTATTTTTGTTAGGCCCAAAAGTAGGCAAGGATAACTGAGACGGGGGGGGTGAATTTAGTTGTACACACATATTCCATTTAATTTCACTTTATCCACTTAGATTTGAAAGATAAATAATAATGCAAGATCAACAACACAAAAATCAGAATAAAATTTTTTTTTCTTAAGGAAACTCGGTTAAGGGAAAACACCAGTGGGAATCAAACCCTCAAGATGAATGTACTCTTCTAAAAGTACTTCCTAGTTAAGAGAAAAAATGAGAACAAAGGATGACATTGCAACCATAGGATAACAACCTAATCTGCAAGCTCACTACCTAGAGCTCACTGATCACAATACAATCTCAGATCTGGCCCTCAGTCGGGTTCACCAATCAATCTTTAATTACAATAGGGCAGACTTACAGTCCATTACAACTGAGCTGACAAACAAAATCTCCAATGCCAATACAGTTCCAATGAAGTACAAACTCTTCCTTAATAATAATTATTCTTACAATTGCATACTACCACATATATCTCCCTTCACGCTCTAATGATTATAAAATGATCTCTCATTTATACCGATTACAAAGAATAATCAACCACTAGGTTGGCTAGACCTATTACAATAAAAGATGTAACCTTTAAGCTCAATCCTCCAATTGATACAAATCTGGTTGGATATGGCTTAAATAGGACCCAAAACATCAACCATGAACATGTTATCACATCAACAAAACAACGTCAAGAGTCTCAACACAGTACTCCATTAGGTCGGCTAAGACCTAAATGAAGAAATACCAACACGCTGCCCAAAATATCAAATCTGATCACATCCAAAAATGCAGTCCAACAACATGATCATTACATGATCCAATAACATCAACAAGCAACATAAATATAATCCAGAATACTTCATATCATCTCATCTCCATCTATGATCAATAGGAACACCAAATACCAAACTTTGTCACAACAAAAGATATCTTATCGTACTCAGAATCGTGAACAATACCAGCTATGAATAGGATGATAAGGCAGAATTAAACCACTAGATTTGCAACCTATGAAACATAAAATCCAAGTCATACCAATCCAAAAACTCATCCATGGTACATAGGAACATTGTAAAAATGGTAACTAGAAAATCAACCATACCTTGCTCAAATTGTCATCTAAACTTCTACAATCCTCTATAGAGCATCTACAAATACCTTAGAACACTAGCTTATAATCACAACTCAAAATATTCAATATATCATTTGAAATAATTGAAATCATCTTCTTGAAATTTTTGAACACACTGTCTAAAATAGTAAATAGTATGTTGACATCATTAACCAAACATTACTGTTAGCACACCCAAAAACCAAACTCTGAGATGCTCAATAATCTCCCCCTTTGGCGTTGATGACAACATGTAAAGTAAAAAATGGTTCAATTCACAAATTCATTAATATATCCACCTGATCACTCTGAATATCCAACTTCAATGCAATCTCTCCCAAGCATAAATATCTCTGTCTATTCTTCACACCATTCTCTCCCCCTTTGAGATCAATGTAAAAGGATCGAAGACATAAAAAATAATCAAACTCACCTCAAAAGGCCAAAATGAAATAATCTCAGTACCTGTATACAATAAAAACTCTTGCAGCTGCACAACAAGTCAAAACATGCAAAACACAAGATATACCAATAAATTAAAGCATGCAAAGGACTTGAAACACAACTAAATTTTCTCTACAACCTCCGATGAGCTAAAACAAGTGCACCCAAGACTCGTTTGATTTTCTCTTAGAGATTTTGTGGGTGTACTCTCCCAACACAATGCAATAAATCCCACTATGATGCAAGCTAGAAGATGGTGAAGGGATTGAGAACAAGTATGAGGAACTTGCCCCAATCTTCACATGATGAAGATTGAGAATGCAATGGAAAATCTAGAATGAAGATGCAAGATGAAATAAACTAAGATTGATTTCCATTACCTAACATGTAATATCTAGATGATCTAATGCTCATAAGAAACTAAATAGAATGAAGACTAAGAAATGCTCAAGAAAATGCTCTAAAATGCAATCACTAGCTCAATTCACTAACCAACTAGCTGCAAAATGAGGAGTGAGGCCTCCTTTTATGGATTTTCTTATGAAAGTGGAGGGCTAGGATTAAGAGGTGGAAAGTGAGTGGCTGAGATTAAAGGTTAGGTAGGGTTTTGGTGGGAGTGAAGGAGATTAAGAGGCAAAAGAAATGAGTGGCTAGGATTAAGAGGTTAAAGAGAGTGGAATTGACTTTTGAACTAAAAGCCAAATGAAGAGACAAGTGACAAGTGTCACAAGCTCGTAATTTTGGAGCTGATCCATGTGAATGCACATGATTGGGTAGAGAAGGATTATTGAATTTAGAAAATAAACAAAATATGTTTATTTAATAAATAGAGGAAAAGGCTCAAAATTAAATAAATAAAATTTATTTAATTTAAAAGAGAAAAGGGTAAATGAATTATCTAAATAAATAATAATATTTATTTAAATAATAGAGGAAAAAGGCTTAAAATTAAATAAAAAAAATTTATCTAATTTTAAAAGGCTAAGTGAATTAATTAAATTAATAATTTAACTAATAGAGGGATTAAGACATTTTTTGATGTCTACAGTACCAAACCATAAGACAACTCCCCCTAAGGAGTAGTCCACGAACTCATCAATCTAGTGAATTATATTCTGATATATTTTTCTGGATTGATTCCATCCTTAGCATAAATAGCTCTAATTAGGAGGGGCTCTCACCCCAAGATTCTCTTTGAGATACACAAATGTATCCTTCGACAAAGGTTTTGTAAAGATATCTATAATCTATTCCTTCGTAGGCACTGTAATGACCTAAAAATGATCATCCAAACCCTAGACCCCCAATCTCAATCTCCTATCAAGAAACCTTAATATTGATTATCCTAAGTCCTAACCTAAGGCAATTCATCATCTTCAGTCTGATCTGACCTAAACCAAAATGGGTCCCAAACTATCATTGTACTTGATTAATTAATTAATTCCTAAATCATAATACATTGACAAATAAACATTATATTATTTATTTAATTAATGTTGATAAAATAAATTACTAAATTGTCAATTAAATTAATAAAGTTGAGTTAAAATGCATTTAAAATCATTTAAATATTTAAAAATGCATCTTATATCATCATTTTAGTTAATTGAACAACAAATTAGAAATAAATCTATTTTATTCAGTTAACTAATTCTTTTCTATTTCTTATTTTGGAAACAATCTAGTTGACTAAAAATAGATTTTGGAAGTTTCCTAAATGACTGATCAATCATTTTAGTCAATTGAATATCAAAATAGAAACAAATCAATTTTATCCAGTTAACTAATTCTTTTTTATTTCTCATCTTGGAAACAATCTAATTAACTGAAAATAGATTTTAGAAGTTTCCTAAATGATTGAACCTCTCAACCAATCATCTTCCGAGCACATTGATTGTGCTTCCTCAAATCGAATCATGTTCGTTCTTCAATTTTGATCTTGACTGTCGATTCGAGAGAGATTTTCTATAAAAGATGGCTTCATTTCCTCACAAAGGATCCCATACTTTTGAGTATTTTTATTCTGTAGGTTTTCTAGCATCTTAAGCATTCTAAGTATTGTGAGCATTTAGCATTTAGCTTTATCATTCAAGCATTGTTAGATTGTTTAGTTTTTTTTCAAAGCATTTTCATCTCAAATATTAGAATCAAATTTCATTTGGGTTATTAAAATACATCTTAGCTAAATCTTGGATTAACAAAAAACTTGCATCTTTCATATCATTTAGATTAATCTAATTCAAATCCTTCGTTTAGATAGAGTCCAAATTCAATGGAATTGCGATGATCTGAGAGCAATTCCACACTCCTATTTACTAGAAGGAAATGAGTCATCTTGGTTATTTTATGTTTTAGTAGATTGGTTTGTTTCAAGCAATCAAATAATGACTCATTGAAGTGTTGTCTATCTAGTTTAGACCAATTTTCACTCACATTTTTGGCACCCACCGTGGGACAAAAAATCTTTTATTCTATCTCATTCTCTCTTCTTTTCTGTCAATTCAAATTTTAGACATTCTGGTTTTGATATGAGTTCTCAGATTCTTGTACGAGTATCGAGATAGCACCATATGAGTTTTTATAGTCTTCACCAGAAACTCGTATGGGAACCTAGTAGTTCTCATATGGCTCAAATGAGTAATTCGTACGAGTTACTATATTCTATTTCCTAAAACAACAAATTTTCTTGATTTTTCTGCTAATTCTTACAAGTTTCTGTTGTACTTGTTGATTTTGTGATCAATTTTTGTTTGCAACCTAACTATTGTTTGCAGGATGATTAAAATAGAAGACAAAAACATGAAAACTACTAACAAATCATCTTACAGGTTTTCATGTTCGCAGATTGACCAAAAATTTCTTGTATCTTTGCTTTCTTATTTTTATTAACAAGCAACCTCGCATACAAGACGTATTTAAAATGAACTTCTGTTTTGTGTTTTAGGAATGACGAGAATGTTAAGAGATTATGCTCTCACCCTTCTAGGGATGATAAAAAATCTAGAAGCATTATTTTCATTCACTATTTACAATTTTCTTAATAACCTTTAGAGGGCCTAACCAAGTGGGAAAAATAGCTCACCCTTGGAGAATGACACAAGTGAGAATAAGCTAACGCCAAGCTACTCTAATTAACTATAATCAAATGCTTCCTTGAGACCAAATCCTTTAGAGATAAGTGGCATTTGAGCTTATACTCATCTCTCACCTAACACATAGTAGGGCCCGTAGGTCTCAATCACATATCGTGACTATTGGTTCTAAGGTGCTATGTGGGTCTATACGTCTCAATCGCGCTTGCGCGAACATAGAGGATACACTTAAAGATCCTTCCTAGAAAAGTTTTAGATTATTGACCAAAAACCTTTCTACTTTTTGATATGGGAATTGTGAGATGCACGTGCCTAAGAAACCTCTCATGTACCCCTTATTTTGAGACAGTAAATTTATCAGGATCCTCGGATCTTGAGAAATTCAAAGCGTGGTAGGCCTGAGAAGTATGTGCCATGGAGGGAAGCCAGTGCTTCCAAGCTTCTAACTATCTGATTTAAACAAGTGTTTTATTGTAAGAGGATTCAAACAAGAATTGTCCTTGCCAACCATATAGGATTAGGGTTTTTCTTGTTGTGATTTTTACTTTATCATATTGTATTTGAAGTGTTTGACAAAAGTGAAACATCTACTCAAAAAAACTAAAAATTGCAAAACAAGCACAAAATATCTAACTTGAAACATTTTAACTTGGGTTTTGTCATACATTGGGTATCTATCTAGACTTTATACTACATTTTAGGTCCTTAATCAGAAATAGAAATTTCATACTAGTCTTGTCTCAGATAGAAACCCTTTGATTAATTTGATTTTTGTTGCCACAATACATTGATACTGTCATGATAGTCCGTAGATCAGTCCATAGCTATTCGGTTGTTGTTTGTCCACACTGTCCTTATTCTAAGTTGCAAAGTATGTTTATTAACCTTGACTCAAGGTAGGATTATTTTCTTCTCCCTCTCAGTTGGACATATCTTTTTGTCATCCTCATTTGATCTTGGACTTAGTTGACACATCATTTTTATTCCAATACTTGTTCGGTGAGTCAGTCGATCAATGCTGGTATAGACTAGGAGTTATCTTAGATCACTCTACCTAGAAGAAGGATAGTGTTCAGAGTTTGAGGAAAACCTTTTTTTCAAATAAAATTGAAGGACCAAACACAAGTCAGTTTATCCTCATTATATTTCACCAGAACCAAAAATGTCAGAAGAAAGATGAGGGAGAGATCGATCTAAGTATAGTAACCATGACGATGGTGCTAAATGCACTAATAGTTGAAACCATTCAAGAGGCTATGAATTCAATGAAGAGGAGGTCACAAAATGTACACAAGAAAAATAATTCCTCAAGGTAATGAGGGTTTTCATGAACAGAGACAAAGAACACAACTTTCTATAACTAGCTCAACAAGGAGCCCAACTCTCCCCTCATTATAGGGTTGAAGATATTATTTCTAGAGAGGAGGAAACTCCTATGAAGTCATGGCCAAAAAAATGCAAGCCTTGTGAATTGAGATGCAAGCCATGAAAAAGGAAATAGAGAAACCAATTACAAAATTCTTTATAGACACTATTTGTCCATTTCCTTTCGACAAAGACTTATACTTACCTCCATTTCCACGTGGACTATAAATTCCTAGATTTGACAAGTATAGTGGTCATTCTGATCCACAAGATCATGTTTGGGAATTATGTTCCCTATGTAAAGAGTTTATACATGAGAGAATGTATCTCATGCATCTCTTTCCCTGAAGTTTAGGTGGTCAAGATATAGAGTGGTTTTCAAAGTTATTCACTGGAGTCAAAACTTTTGAAAAACTAATGAATATTTTTTTACAACAATATTCATATAAGATACATCATCCTGTATCTATGACTGAGCTATGAAATATTCAATAGAAAATAGGAGAATCATTCTTGACTTTTATTCAATGATGGAGAAGAGTCCTTTCTAGATATCCATGACTTATCCCTGAGTCTGAAAAGATGGATATATTCACCAATGTGCTACTCAAAAAGTACAATTATCCCCTTCACATGAAAGATCTCTCCACTTTTGATCAACTTGTGAAGAGTGCACTGAGGATAGAAACCACACTTGTCAAGAAGGGTGAGATTACCCTTTCCAAAGAAACTAAATTTAGTTCTAGTTCCAATAATAAAAGAAAATACAGGAAAAAAATAAGCATGTGGTGAATGATGGATTAGTCAATCACATTTCTCCTCAACCCAAACCTAAAGTATTTAACTTAATGAGTGGCTCCAAAGCCCTAAAATCTGCTAAAAACACCATGAAGACTCCTTCCAAAGGGGCTAGTAACCTCATGAAATAAAAACCTTGGGTTAAGCGCAAGAAGGATTTCAATCCTATGGGAGAATCTTATGAGTCATCTCTCAAGACTCTACTGGCAAAAAAATTGATCACATGGATGGATAACTCCAAACAATACGAACCAGAGATAAAACAAAAATGGTGAAGAGACAAGGACTACTGTGTGTTCCACAGAAACAAAGAACATACAATAGAGAAATGTATGAGGCTAAAACATGAGATTCAAGATCTCATTGACAATGAAATAGTCATGGTTGACAACCATGTTACAAATGCCAAACACAAGGCATTCAAGAACCCCTTACTTGAATACGAAAAAGGGGAAAGCTCTAAACAAGGTGATAGGATCAACCATACGTACAACACCTAGGATGATAAAGTCATCCACATGGTTGAACCAGTCTCTCCCGCTTAGTGTAGCACTTTTTTTGTCCAAAATTATAAGGAGTCACCTTAGGTAGGGGGATCTTCCAACCCTTCCTCATCTCAAAATAAACCAACAACATGCAAACAATGGATATCAACCAACAAACAAGGTCAACTATGAGTACCTCCAAGGTGTCATAGTCTAAACAACTAGCTTCATCTTGTGCTATAGACTATAGCATCATCGAGAAATCACAAAGAATAAATGCCCAAATTTTGATCTTTGAATTGCTTAAGATTTATTTGGCTCACAGACTAGAGATCTAAGATAAAGCCTTATCATTCTACAATGTCCCCAAGAACTTGGATCTGGATCAATCTTAATCTATGGTGGGTCATTTGACTTTGCCACACTACCTATCATTTTTAGAGGAAGATGATAACTCTTTGAGCCACCCATGTAATCTTCCCTTGCACATTGAATTCATGGTCCATAAACATAACGTCAAACAAGTCTTGATAGATGGAGGCGTAGGGTTGAACATTTGTACATACAAGATAATTGAACAATTCTGGATTTTAAGAGTTTTCCTTTGATCCAAAGAAGAAAATCACTATAAAGGCATATGATGAACAAGAGAGATCTTCCAAAGGTCTCTTAACTCTCCCTATCAGAGTGAGACCAGTCGAAAGAGAGGTCATCTTTTAGGTATTGGATCTTCCATTAGCCAACAACATCTTGTTGGGAAGACCTTGGATTCATGAGATGTAAGTTTTTCCGTACACCTAAAATCAGTGCATCAAATTTCTATTTGTAATATAAGAAATGGGGTGATTTGAATGTTACTAAAATGTAAAAGAGGAAAATTGTGGTTTAAAGAGAGGGTTTGAATTGTTAATTGTTATTTGTGTTGATTTCCTTAACCCTACTTCACACTTACTTGAATTTGATTGATTGTATTTTGCAATTGTGATTGTGATTAAGGGAAGATAAGATGCTCCTTTCTTTCACCCTCAAATACACAAATAGGAGATCCAATTTTGATCAACCCCAAAGGGTTAATACACAAATGAATCCAATATTTGGAAAGAGACCAAGAAAGGGAATCTTAAATTCTATAAATTGATTGATTAATATGATTAATGATAGTAATTGAAAAGAATAGGAGAAAGTACCAACCTTGCAAAATGGCAGATTAAAGATTGCTATTTTATGAGATCTGTAGACTGTTTCTAGAGATGTTGATAGTTAATACTGAACTGAAACACAGAGACAGACAAAATCCATAAATATTTTTCCGTTCTGATGTCATCTTATGAAAAAGGTTGACCCTGTACCACTTTTGCCAACTCGATCTGCTCAACTCCGAAAGTGTCCCTGTTTGCATAGTCTAAAAGAAATCTGAAAAGGGTATCCAGATCTGGCCTCGGATTTACAGTCCCAAACCTTTACTTGCAAGAAAAATGTTTATTTTTTGGGGGAAAGGGGTTTTCCTTGGTCAAACCCTGGTTTTGGAATTAACCTTAATATATGTAATTGAAAATTGCATAAAGAATAACAAAGCAAACTCAAATTCACCTTGCTTGTAATGTCCTTGTGGC
>MU227866.1:1111648-1133901 GCA_018584345.1 Thuja plicata | reverse complement strand
CTTAGCTTGCTTGAATTTCACTTGAAAATCCTTCTCAATTGCGTAATGATGCTTGATTATTGTTAGAGAAAATGAGAGGAGAAAGCTCCCTTTTATATGAAATTTGGGCACAATCTTCTAAGGAGGCATACATAGGATAATTAAATCATCATTTAAGCCTTTACCCCTAGGAGAGGACCAATATTAAATATAATTTAGGAATCAACCAATTCGGAACCCGAAATAGCTGACTCGGAAGCGGGAATAAACTTTTTGTGAAGACCGACATCCCGGAAAGCAAAAGTTCCCAGGATTTGGACCCTAGAATAGGGTCAAGATCGGCCTTGTCCTAGGATAGGGCCAAGGTCAACCCTGTCCTAGGGTAGGTTCGAGGTCGACCCTGTCCTCAGATCCCAGGATCACAGGTTAGAGACCTAGAATGCAGAATTTAGGTTAGGAAATGGAGGTTAGAAAGGCAGGTCAGGGGGGAAGCCATGTCAAGATTAGGAACCCATTCAGAGGTGCTTATCATGACTCTAAACCACTCACTCAGAAGGCTAAACCAGTCTCTTATGGAAGTGCTTCCATTTTCTGACTATACACTATTCAATGGTGTCGAAGTCAACATTCCTGTTGACACCATCTACACATTCAATGCACTACAATAGGCAGAAGATACTCTCATCCCACATAACATATAGGATTTAGATTCAACCAGTAATTTAATGAAAGAAATAGAAAAGAAGCTAAAAATAAAGGACACTGGTATGAGTGGATACACAATAGAACCATTCCTATCAATAACATGTCTTCTAACATCACCCAGGTCCTACAGGAGACCTTCGAAAGATATGGAACCATCCATGACACCAGCAAGACTAATATGTGATGGTGGTTTTGTTGAAGCAATTGTACCATTAGAAGATGAGAAAGAAGAATATACCATTTTGTAATGGATATATAGAGATCTTGAGAACAATGAAGTAAAATACTATGAAATATTCCTAGAAATATATGACATGGGGTATGAATTGGCTCGATAAATGGGTTATTCAAGAAAAGGACCCCTTAGATGTAACCAAAATGGACTCATGGAACCTATCTCTATTGTATATCGATGGTCTAGGGACATGAATAGCCTAGGTTTCTTATCCAAGAAGGCACAAAAAGAAAAATCCCATCTAGACAAAGAAAAGAAAAACAAGGTCCACCTAGACGAAGAGAAGCAAAACAAAGCTGGTTTAGACACAACAAATCAAAGCAGTGAAAAACATACTTGGAAGTGGGAGATTTTGATGAGGAAGATGAGTATCCTTATCCTATTCCTCCATGTCTGTTATCTCTCCTCTTTGAACAAGAAGAACAAACACCATAGATCAACGCTACTGAAGAGTGTGTATCAAGGGAATCACTAGTGGTTCCTGATCTGTCAGTGGTCACCACATATCAACAAGATCTCGATGTAGAAAATGAAAATTTAACCATAGCAGAGTTCTTAGACAGAGCTCACCCAAACTAGGGGAAACGTATGGACTTTACTCACATCCTAGATATGGTAGACTATGCTAAAATAGACTCTCATGAGTATGAGTTTGATAGTCTATCAAAGGAAACTGAAGACAAAGAGATGGATATGGTACAAAAATACGTAACTCCATTTAAGGTAGGTAAAGGTTTAGGGTCTATATTTGAAGAGTAAGAACCTCTAACCCCTGACATAGGATTTGATGATGCCATTATGGATCTTACTAATTTTAACGCATATATATAGGGCATATATCTAGGTCTATACTTAATGGTATAGGTTTATGATGAATATACTATGAACACCCTTGAACTTGATAGAAATATGCTTTGTTTTTTGATGTAACACAAGATTCTTTGAGATATTTATAGCACTAGAGTTATCACACTGAATAACAATAGGTTCATCAATGTTTATCCTTATATCCCTCATCATTTTCTTCATCCAAATGACTTGATTACAAGTTATTGTAGCAACAAAATACTCAACCCTAGTAGTAGATTGAGAGATACAATCATGCTTCTTACTAATCCAAGGTTCTAGTCTTTTATCCAAAAAGAATGCACTTCCACTAGTACTTTTTATATCATCCGCATTATCTGTCCAATTAGCATCATTGTAAGCACATAGAGTAAAGTCATAATCTCTTTCATACCATAATTCGTAGCTAATTGTACCCTTCAAGTATCTAAAAATTATTTTGACAACAACCATATGCGATTCCTTCGGTTCAGCTTGAAATCTTGCAGCAATTTCAACAACATTTGATATGTTAGGTCTAGAATGAGTTAGATATTGCATTCATTTGATCATAGATATGTATAATTTCTAATTATCACAAGGAAAATAATCATTCTTAGTTAACTTGCAACCAGTAACCATAGAAGTTCCTCCCAGTTTTGAATCTTCCATACCAAATTTATTCAATAGTTCTCTAACATACTTAGACTGTGTGATAAGAATTCATTTATCCAACTGAGTTATTTTCAATCCAAGAAATAATTTCATCTCTCCTATCATAAACATATCAATTTCTTTTTCATTTCATCCGAAAAACCTCTACTCAAATCATCATTACCACCAAATATGGTATCATCAACAAATACTTCAGCAATCAAGATATTATCATCAATTATTATGAAATAGAAGTTATTATTTGCATTACCCTTAGTGAAACCAATATTTTTCAAATAACTATCCAATCTCGCATACCAGGATCTAGGAGCTTTCTTTAATCCATACAAATCTTTCTGAAAAATTACAAACCATATATTTTTTCTCAGTTAGAGTAAAACCATTAGGTTGCCCAATGTAAACATCTTCCTCTAGCTCTCCATTTAGGAATGCAAAATTAACATCCATCTAATAGACTTTAAATTTTCTGTAGGATGCATATTTAATAAATAATCCAACAACTTCAAGTCTAGCAATAGGAGCAAACATCTTTGTAAATTCAATACCTTCCATTTGTGAATATCCTTTGCATACCAATCTTTCTTTGTTTTGAACCACTTTACTATCTTCATTCAGATTATTTTTGAATACCCTTTTAGTACTGATCACATTTTTGTCAATAGGTCTGGGAACAATAATCCAAGTCTTGTTTTTCTCAATTTGATCAAGTTCTTCTCTCATCTATTTCATCCAACTCTCATCATTGCATGCTTCTTTTATATCTTTAGGCTCAATTTTAGATAACAAACATGTTTTATCCCTAGAAATTATTCCTCTAGTTTGAATATCTCTATTCTTATCACAAATAGTGACATATTCAAAATGATTAATTCTTACATTTTGTGGTATTTTCAATGTAGGATATGTAGCAGACCCTTCAATGTCAACTTCATTTTCCACTAGTTCTCTATGTTCTTCCGGTCCATCTTGATTCTGATTTTGCACTTCCATAATCTGATTGTTTCCTTTAGCCATATCGTACCAACAATTTCTTTCTGATCTTTGTATATTCTCATCAACTCTGACATTTTCACTTTCAACAAACTTCTTCAGTCTGTAGTTATAACATTTATATGCTTTGTTATTTGTAGAATACCCTAGAAATATTCCTTCATTACTTCTAGCATCAAACTTTCCAATATCCTCATCTCTCTTAATGTAACATTCACTTCCAAAAATTCTAAAGTATTTCACTATAGGAATATGACCATACCATAGTTAATAAGGAGTTTTACTGGTTCCTTACTTAATCTGTACTCAATTCAAAGTGTATACTACGGTGCACACTGCTTCTCTCCAGTAGATTTGTAGAACATTTCCTTCAATCATCACAGTCCTAGTTGTGTCTAGGATATTCCTATTCCTTTTCTT
Organism: Thuja plicata; assembly: GCA_018584345.1. Taxonomy (NCBI): domain Eukaryota; kingdom Viridiplantae; phylum Streptophyta; class Pinopsida; order Cupressales; family Cupressaceae; genus Thuja; species Thuja plicata. The sequence continues at coordinate 1,130,072 of MU227866.1, read as the reverse complement.
AGCAATACCATTCTTCTATGGCGCAGAGAAGAAATAATTCTCTTTATACCATGCTCTTAATAGAATGCATAAAACTCACTAGATGTAAATTCTCCACATTTTTCCGATCTTAGGCACTTTAGTCTTTTTCCAAATTTTATTTCTACCATCACCTTGAATATCTGAAATTTATGAAAATATTCTAATTTCTCTTTCAAAAATGTAACCCACATCATTCTTGAATAGTCATCAATGAATAGCATAAAATCTCCAACACCATAGTAGCGTCTTGGCTTAGTAGGACCACATAGATATGTATGTACCAATTCCAACACCTCATTTGAATAACATTTCTTGTTCTTAAAAGTGGATCTAGTCATTTTACCCAATTGACATGCTTTGCACATGTTGTTAGGCTTCATCAGTTTAGGAAAATATCTTACAACATTAGTAGTGATAACTTTCACCATGTTATCAAAGTTTACATGATAGAATCTTCTATGCGATAACCACTATTATCAATCTTAGAAATCAAGCATTTACTCTCAATATTTTTCAAATGAAATAGATTACCAATAGTTTGTGTATCCGATGCAATAAGCTTACATGTTCTTCCAATGATTTTGTAGATTCTATTCATGAATTCCAATTTGTAACCTTTATCCAATAATTGTCCAACACTTAACAAATTTTTATTCAAACCTTCAACATACAAGACATAATTAGTATTGTTTTACCATCAATAGTGATAGATCATTTTCCTTTAATCAAACAAGGAGCATTGTTACCGAATTTAAAAACACCACCATCATAATCCTCAAGCTTCACAAACTTATCCTTGTCACCAATCATATGATGTGATCATCCACTATCAATGACTCATTGATATCTTTTAACAACTCATAAACCCAATGCATTTTATTCATTAGGATTATCTTCTTTAACAACAATAAACACAATTTCATCCTCACTAGCAACAAAATCATCATCAGTCACACCTTCTTCATAAGCATAAAAAATATTATGACTCTTAGAATGATACTTCTTAGATTTGTCTTTGAAATCCCTAGATTTCTTGTTCAGAGATCTAGATGCAATATGACCAACCTTATTACAATTGAAGCATTTCAAAGGTAATTTTCATTCATACTCACCAGAGCCATTAGGTAGTCTTCTTGCAATTAAGGATTCAAGTTCATCAATATTCCTTTCTTCCTCCATGATCTCTTCCCAATCTTTATCATAGTGTTTGAATTTCATCTTTGTAGAGATTTCTCCTTGGTCATGCTTACTCACACTAGCTTTGAATGCAGTCTCAACCTTTGGAAGTTCCTTACCAAGTGTAGCCATCTCATAAGCATAAAGTCTTCCCACCAAAGCTTCTCTTGAAATGTCTCTTATGGTTCTCAATGATTCAATAGAAACAACTTTCTCACTGTAACATACAGGAAAAGATCTCACAATATTGTCTACAACTTCTGTCAAAGTACCACCAACACATTTGATTGCATAAACCAAATCATTTACTTTCTGTAAATAAAATGAGGCAGTTTCTCCTTCACTCATCTTCATATATTCATATTTTTTTAATCCCCACAACTTAGCTTGCTTAACATATATGTTAACTTCATAAATAGTTTCTAATTTGTTCCATATCTCATGTGTAGTCCTTAACCCATAAATGTGAGAATATTCTAAATCTGATAAAGCATTGATCAAGGTCTCTATTGCTAATATGTTCTCCTTGAATGTATTATTTTCATCTACAGAATCACTTGTTAGATCATCTAGAATAACATAAGGCTTCTCTGTAATCTGCTAGTATTCATCTTCACTCCCCATGCATATCAGGTAGGTATCCATATGATCTTTCCAAATCAAGTAATTGCTTCCCTCAAAATTCAGACTCTCTTTTCTAAAAATTTCCATGATGGATATCCTTCAAGAGGTCAAGCTTCTTCAAAAGGACTTAGTGCTGATACCAATTGTTAGGCCCAAAAGGAGGAAAACACAACTGAGAGGGGATGCGGGTGAATCAGTTGTACACACCTATTCCACTTAATTTCAATTTAGCCACTTAGATCTTAAAGATAAACAATAATGCAAGATCAACAACATAGAACTTAGAACACAAATATTTTTTCTCGAGGAAACCCAATTAAGGAAAAACCCTAGTGGGAATAGAACCCACAAGATGAATGTACTCTTCTAAAAGTACTACCCGATTAAGAGAAAAAATGAGAACAAAGGATGAATTTGAAACCGTAGGATAACAACCTAATCTTTAGTCTCACTTCCTAGCGCTCACTTGTCACAATATAGTCTCAGATCTGGCCCTCAGCCGGGTTCACCAATTTATCTTTAATTACAACAGGGTGGACTTAATGTCCATTACAACCAAACTGAAAAACATCATCTCCTATGCCAATACAATTCCAATGAAGTACAAAATTTTCCTTATAGAAATTATTCTTACAATTATATACTACCACATATATCTCCCTTCACACTCTAATGATTACAAAATGATCTCTCATTTATACCGATTACAAAGAATAATCAACCACTAGGTCAAATAGATCTATTATGATAAAATATGTAACCTTTAAGCTCAATCCTCTGAGCGATCCTAATCAGGTCAGATAAGACTTAAATAGGACCCAATACATCCACCATGAGAATTTTATCACATCACCAAAAAAACATCAAGAGTCTCAACACATTACTCCATCAGGCCAACTAAGACCTAAATGAAGAAACACAAACACACTACCTAAAATAGAAAATCAAATCACATCCAAAAATGAATTCGAGTAGCATGATCATAACATGATTCAAGAAAATCAAAAAGTAGCATGAATATCATCTAGAACACTTCACATCATCTCATCTCCATCTCTAATTGACAAGAACACCAAATATCAAACTCCGTCACAATAAGAGATAGCTTGTTGTACTCAAAATCATGAGCAATACTAGTTGTGAACACAATGATAAGGCACCATGAAACCACCAGCTTTGTGACCTATGAAACATCAAATTCAAGTCACACTGATCCAAAAACTCATCCACTGTACACAGGAACACTGCAACAACAGTAACCAACAACTCAACCATGCCTTATTGATCAGAGCATAGTCCAGGATGGAATTGGGAAAATGTTGAAATTTAATTTTTTGGTATTTTCTATGTCTTTGTAAACTACAATTTTGATTCAATTTTGGTTCAAGATTTATTGAAGAAATTTCCAACAGAGTAAACAGTCCATAATTCGGAGCTAGGACTAGAAAGTTATGCCTTCTCCAAGTGGGCCTATTTTTATATATAGTTTTTTTAAATAATTTTTGTAATTTTTAATAGTTTATTTGTAATAAACATAATGAAGAATATTCATTTTTTTTCCAAGGTGTTCTAGTGACCCTTGGGATCCATTATATTTGTATAAACTCTAGTTTTGAATAGAATGCGTCACTTTTTGGCTTGCAATTTTGTTGTTAATCTTCTAGTTTTTACATTGAACTTAACAATAATGCAAGTATCACACCAGATATTGTAACCTGATTTCATAATTCAGATCAGTGGTATCAGAGAGGGAACACTCCTTTATGCCAATTTACACAAGGTCCTCCTACCAAAGATTAGGATTGGATACACAAGATTTGTTAAAATGTCCACCTTTAAGACGCACACGATCGAAGATGTCAGATGATGGTATGAAGCAGTTGGTTGAAGAGGATTTAAATAAGAAATGAGAGGAGATGATGAGTCAATTTTCACACCTTCTATAGAATTAGCAACCCTATGGATCAGGAACATCATTTCATGGAAATACTCCTTTCAAAGTGCAGGTAAATTTTGACATCCCAAATTTTGAAGGAAAAGTCGATGTTGAAGCTGTTGATAACTGGTTATCGAAATTGAATAGATACTTTTCTGTAAATAATTTCTCAGATGCAGAAAAAATAATATTTTCTCTCCTCAAAGCTGAAACCCATGTGAAATTAGCATGGGAAGCCAAATTAGAAAATAAAGAATAAGAATTATCTCATGAAGACTGCTTGGGAATATCTCTTGATAAGAAGCCCACTTGGGGAGAATTTGCGGAATACGTAAAAAAGTAGACTTTCCCGAGGATGTTTATGAACAGAAATACATAGAATGGAAGCTTCTTTGACAGAAGAGGGATTAGTTTGTGCAAGATTACACCAATACATTCCATTCACTTTCAAAAAAAATGGTATTGAGGATTCAGAGAACCATCGAATTATTAAATATCATAGTGGACTTCATAGGTATATTCAAACATAGATGGAATTTTTGAATATTGAGACATTGGCAACTGCCTATAAATATGCTACAAAAATTGAAGATAAATTCAAGTAGAAAGGGAAGAGGAACTACTTTGCAAATAATAAGCCAAGGGTTGAAGGTGGCAATAAATCTGTAGGAAAATAGGTGACCAAGGAACCTCAATCAAATTCACCTAAGACCACAAGGTGGGCTGCTAAAAAGAAAAACAAATCCAAGCATGTGGTGTGAGATGTATAAGTCCCCAACTAATAATACAAAGGATTCTTGAAGTATTAAAAATCTGATCACAGAAATATGAGGAGAGGAAGTTGAACCTGAATTGTCACCAATAGATACTTCTGAGAAGAAGGAGAATGATTTTGTCATAGAAGGAAACCCATATGCCATAGTTGCAACTGCTAAAGTATTGCCTCATGAAGATGAAGAGAGACTTTTTAATTCACAGATGTGGGTTGATGGAAAGCCTCTACATTTTATTGTTGATAGTGGGAGCCAAAATAATTTGATCTCTAGGGAGACAGTCAAAAGATTAAATTTGAAAGTAACAAGACACCCACAACCATACTCTATGGGATGGGTAAATGAGGGACAAAATATTCAAATAAACCAACAGTGTCATCTGTCATATTCAATCAAGCCTTTAAAGGATGAAGCGATATGTGATGTAGCAGCGCTGGATGTATGTGATGTATTGTTGGGGCAGTCATACATGTATTAGAGGCATGTAGTGTATGAATCCAGGCCATGTAGTGTTACAATCAAGCTTGGTGGGAAGAGGTATTAAATACCAGAGGTATGTCCAACATAAACTCCTTCTTTAATTAGTGCTAAACAATGTAAAATCTTGATTGCTCAAGCTGGAGCTTTTGTTCTGCTCATGATTCACCCTGAACAAACAAAGCCAATATTCCTTAATACACATGCTAAGGTAACCAAAATAGAAAATATACAAAATCAGATGGATAAAATTTTGAAAGAATATCATAGTGTGTTTAAATCACCAGTGGGAGTTCCAACACACTGTTAATTCAAGCACTCTATTGATTTAATCCCAAGCACACCACTACCATATGAGCCAATATATAGGAGGTCAGTTTTGGAAAATGATGAAATCAAGAGACAAATTCAAGATTTGATTAGAAAAGGACACATTCGTCCAAGTGTTTCACCCTGTGGAAATCTAATTTTCCTTCCTAAAAATAAATATGGGAGATGGAGACTTTGTATTGAGTATAGGTAATTGAACAAAATCACTGTAAACAATAGATATCCAATCGCTCAAATTGATGATTTGTTAGGCCAACTTAGGGGGGCTAAGATCTTTACAAAAATTGACTTGAAGTCTGGATATCACCAAGTACCAATTGATCTAGCAGATATGTGGAAGACTGCATTTAAATCTAAGGAAGATTTGTTTGAATGGTTGGTTATGCCCTTTGGCCTAACAAATGCCCCAGCCACATTTATGAGGTTGATGAATGATATGCTTAGACCATTCATTGATTATTTTGTGGTTGTTTATTTGGAGGACATACTCATCTTTGGCAAGACTTGGTTTGAGCATTTGCAACATGTTGAACAAGTGCTTTCAACTCTACAACAACACAAACTTTATGCCAACATTGAGAAGTTTTATTTTGGTATGCAAAGTATTCAATACTTAGGGTATATAATTGATACTGAGGGTGTTCATGTTGAACCAACAAAGATTCAAATAATCAGAGATTTTCCATCTCCTAAAACTTTCAAAGAACTTCACAGCTTCTTGGGCTTAGCCAACTTCTATCACATATTTGTGGTTGGTTTCTCACATGTATCATGGCCTCTTAATCAATCACTAAGAGGCTGAGCACAACAAAAATTTTAGTAGACAGAGGAAAAGAAATGAGCATTTGAGGAAATAAAAAGAATATTATGTTTAACATTAGTACTGGTCCTCCCAGATCTGCAACAATAATTTGAGATGGAAATAGATGCATCAAATTACACTCTTGGTGTGGTACTCATGCAACATGGGCATCTTGTTTCCTATCATAGTAAAATTTTTTCCAATATAGTACGTAGGTACCCCACCTATGAAAAGGAGTTGTATGCTATTGTTCAAGCTTGGAAACAATGGAAACATTATATATCAGGAAAGGAAATTTTTATACATACAGACCATAAACCTCTTTAATTCTCACAAACACAAGGGAAGTGACAAAATGATAAACATCAAAAGTGGTCAGCTTATCTATAATAATTTTACCTCATCATTTGTCATAAAAAGGAAGTAGTAACAAAGTGGAAGATTGTTTGAGTAGGCCTCCAATTTTAGGTTTGACAATGGTGTTGGATTCATGTGGTCATCAATCATCCACTTGGGAACGACTATATAGTATTTGTTAGAGTAGTCTTAGTTTAGCTAATAATTAATTCATTTAATTATTAGTCTATCTACTCTTTGCTTAAGTTACTTAGGCAGCTTTCTATTTCTTTAGGGTTTCCCCTTTAGGGTTTCAGTATCCTTTATAAGGAATCACCGCTTTGTATTTCATTAAGGAGATTGTATTGTAATTCATTATTGTTGAATATAGAAGCTTTTTCTGTCAACATGGATTTCCAGTCTCTGGCTTTTTGGCCTCCATAGTTGTTCTTCTATCTTCTCTCTTCTGTCTTTGCTTCTCTGTGATAGTCTTGCATGCAGGTGGTCTTGGGAGGATTTGCATTTATCAAATCTAACATGGTATCAGAGCTCGCTTGCTGCTCGCTGTTCGTATTTCGTTGAAGCACAGAGGGTTTAAAGTTTTCAAAGGTTTTTTTGGCTTTTTTTATTGGTTCTGGGGGTCTTTGTTTTTTGGGGCACTTTGGACCAAAATTGACCTCACGGTTGCGTCCAGAAGGCCCAAAAACCCCAGAATCCATATAAGGCATGTCCATTTTGGACACTGGGGCGTCTGGGAGAATTTTTTGCCCTACCAGGGCCGTACGGACACATTCTTCAAAAAAAATTAAAAAACATTATTTTTTTAATGTTTTTGTGTGTTAAAAAAACCGCGCGCAGTGGTTTTGAAATGGCGCCGCCACCGGGCCGCCACCGCCCCACCGGGGCTCAGCCACCGCCGACAGCGCCCCCATTGTTACGCGGGCTCCGCCACCCTCCAGCCGCTTTACCCCACTGCCTCCTAGCCCGGGCTTTGCTCCACCGCTGCTCCAGCCCCGCCACTGGCCTCCGCTGCCCACAGTGGCGCCTTTCACTATTTGCGCCGCCCACAGCAGCCGCCAGCTCACCGCCGCTCCGCCAGCCGGTGGTGGATGTTTTGACAGCCCCCGCGGGCTTATATACTCTGCACGCAGTCATATGAGGGTCTGGGGGCTTTGGCCCAGCCCCCTGAGCGCGCCATACGCCCAGGGGCCCAGTTATTTAGCCCTAGGGGCTTATTTTTTTGGTTTTTGAGGCCTTTCTGACCCTCCTGGAGTGTTTTCGCTCTATCTTGAGCATCCGGGGGTCTTTTTCTGACTTCCATATACCGTCGGAAAGCTCTTTCCAAGAAATTTTTGATGATGGAGGTTAGGGTTTTGGGTTCTACCATTTTGACAGTGTTTTTTGCTGTTGAAGTTTGATGTCTGTTCTTGCCTTCCGGGAGTCATATCTGGCTCATCCGGACTTCATTTTTGGTAAACCAGATATCGTCGGAAAGCTGGTTCAATGAACTATTCAGTGGCAGAGGTATTTTTTCCAGATTCTACTCCAAGTTTTCTCTCCTCTGAGTTTGGCAGTTTATGCACTCTGGTGGATTGCTTGGGTTTACAAGTCCTGGGATCTCTTCTACTGTACTTCTGGTTCACTCTTCTTTCTAACTTCTGAGCTTGTATGCTCCTTCTGATGCATTTTTGTTCTGTAAAATGCACTGAGATAAAGTGCCTACTTCTGTATATCTGGGATCTTGTACACCTTGTATGGTTTTAGTACTTGCACTCTGTTATAAAGTGCCATGGGGGTTATGATGCTTATGCCATTTTAGGCGCATCCACCTTTGTCAAGTGAGCATACCTTCCACGACATTAGCCCATGATGTGTGTCGATGACACTGCCCTTTATCCTGTGTTTGTACTTCTATTGCACTGTTGGTGTTCCTGGTTCTTCTTTTGCAGATGTTTCTGGCATTGCATTTCAGTGTTCCTGTCACCTCTCCCAGTTTAGCATTATGGGGGGGTTCACATATTGGTTCTATTGCTTCCTGGTTTGATTGATCAGCTCTTCAGACTTTGTCTTCTCTACGTGGTCATGCACTTCAGTGGGGGTTCTAGCAGTTTCTTCTGACAGAGTTTACAGCTCCTTGCTTCAGAGCTGCTTCTTGCTCATTCTTGTTCCTTTCTCTGGGACATCTTTTCCCTAGATTGGAGGCTCAGTTTCCTTCATCTAGTTTTCTTTCTTGTTTTGGGTACCTGATCAGGCCTTGTTGCCGGGACCCATCTTTCCTACTTTCTGCAGTAGTTTAGCTATTTTGCTTCTCCCTAAGTTACACTTAAGGGGGGGTGTTAGAGTAGTCTTAGTTTAGCTAATAATTAATTCATTTAATTATTAGTCTATCTACTCTTTGCTTAAGTTACTTAGGCAGATTTCTATTTCTTTAGGGTTTCCCCTTTAGGGTTTCGGTATCCTTTATAAGGAATCGCCGCTTTGTATTTCATTAAGGAGATTGTATTGTAATTCATTATTGTTGAATATAGAAGCTTTTTCTGTCAACATAGATTTCCAGTCTCTGGCTTTTTGGCCTCCATAGTTGTTGTTCTGTCTTCTCTCTTCTATCTTTGCTTCTCTGTGACAGTCTTGCATGCAGGTGGTCTTGGGAGGATTTGCATTTATCAAATCTAACAGTATTGACCCTAATTTTCTAACATCTATAATAATTTGGTAGAAGGAAATTCTATCTCTAATTTTCACTTGCAGGATGGGTTGCTTTGCTATGTTGGTCATATATATGTACCAAGTTAGGAATGGAAGAAAATGATATGGGAAGCTCACTATAGACGTGTTGCAGGACATTTTGGTATTGGTAAGACTACTGCTATCCTTCAAAAGTATTTCTATTGGCCAAAAATGAGGTAGGATATCATTTCATACATACAAGCTTGTGTAGCATGTGAAATTGCAAAGCCAACAAACCCTAAGTTTGGTCTATATTTACCATTACCTATTCTTGATAAGCCATGGTAGTCTATTTTAATAGATTTTATGTCTAGGCTTCCAACTACCAAGCGGGGGCATGATTGTGTCTATCTTGCGGTAGATAGGTTCTCTAAAATGGCTATCATGGTGACATGTAAAAAGGTGATTTATGCAGAAGAGACTACCAAGTTAATTTTTGAACATGTTTAGGTTCATTTTGGTTTTCCAAAAAGCATTATTTTTTATAGGGATGGCAAGTTCATCAAAAATTTTTGGTCTATACTATGGGATAAAATGGACATAAAGTTGACGAAGTCCACAACATTCCATCCCCAAATAGATGGGTAGACAGAAGTGGTGAATCAAATGATCATTCATATCTTACAGATGTATCATTCAAAACATCCTCATACATGGGATGAAATCTTACCCTACGTGCAATACAGCTACAACCGTGCACTCCATAATACTACAGGGCATAGTCCATTTGAGGTTTTTTCTTGGGTATCAGTCATTGGCACCTATGGATGTAGCAATACTAGTTTTGCAATTTGATAGTCTATTGAATGCTGACAAGGAGGTAGATAAAGAAGAAAAATTCATTGATAACATTAGACACCTACAAAAACAAGTTCATGAGATTTTGGAGTAGAGTAATCAAAAGTATAAGGAAACACATGATAAACATAGAACTCCTCATCAATTTCAGATTGGTGACAAGGTATGGTTACATCTTTAGAAAGAGTGCCTTCACAGACCAAACAGGAAGATTCATCCTCTTTGTTATGGACCGTATACTATTGTGAAACAAGTTGGTGAGAATGCCTTTGAACTTAATTTGCCATCCTTTTTGGGACTACATCCAGTTTTCAATGTTTGAGACCCTATTTTACTCCTTTCTTGGATATTTCCCAAGCTACTTAACACATTCAAGATACAAAATTAAATCCATCTACTACTGCTCCATTCTAGCATGACCATGTTATTGAAGTCATTTTAAAGACTATGAGAAATCAGAACATTCCTCTTTATTGGGTGGTTCGAGCTAGTCAACATTCTCATCAAGACAAGTGGTTAACTAAGGGATAAATTGAAGAACAATTTCCTCATCTGTTGTAGAAGATTAGTGCAATGGGTCCCATTGCCTCTCAAGGGGGAGGAATGATCAAAGTATAGTCCAGGATTGAATTGGGAAAATGCTGAAATCCATTTTTTTGGTATTTTCTGTCTCAGTAAATTGCAATTTTGAAGGTCTTCGGGGCATTTTGGGGCCTCGACACCAAAGAGAGGGCTCAACTTGGTGTGGCCTTCCAATTTTAATTTGATATTTATTGAAGACCTTTCCAATGAAGTAAACATTTTGAAATTCAGAGCTAGGACTAGAAAGTTATGCCTTCTCCAAGTGGGCCTATTTTTATATATAGTTTTTGATATTTTATGATATTTTTTAATAGTTATTTGTAATAAAGATTATGAGGACTATTCATTTAATTTCCAAGGTGTTCTAGTGACCCTTGAGATCCATCAGATTTGTATAAAATCCAATTTTGAATAGAATGGGTCACTTTTTGGCTTGCAATTCTATTGTTAATCTTTTGGTCTTTGCATTGAACTTAACAATACCGTAGGTATCACACCAGGTATTGTAGTATGATTTCATAATTCAGATCACTTACACAAACTGTCATCTAAAATTCGGTGATCCTCTAAAGAGAATCTACAGATACCTCAAAACACTACCTTACAATCATAACTTAAGATATTCAATATATCATTTGAAACAACTGAAATCATCTTCCTGAACTTTCTGAACACACTATCTGAAACAAAAAATAGTATATTGACATCAATGAAAAAACATTAATCTTAGAACACCAAAAAACCAAACTTTGACATGTTCAAAAATCTTCCAACACTTTTACCCCCTCCCTACTCTGCGGACCCTTTTCCTGGTTGTTTTTTTCCCTTTTGATGGTGCTGGTTGTGAGAAGGGCGTTAGTCCTATGACAAATTTTGGAGTGAAGGCCAGTATTTGTGCTGGCTCTTTCTTTTCCTATGGGTGTGGCTCCCCTTCTTTGGATACATGAGCTTTGGACAATCCACCCATATTTTTGGTGTTGGGAGCCTTCTATTCTCATGCGAGTAGGTTATTAATGGTAGACGACATCAACGTTGATGCCATCTTTACGGTGGATGAATTGTGGGTGATGCCTTGGTGTGGTGTCTTTGAGTTATTCCCCTTGTTGTATGTTCCTTACCATTGATTTCCTTGTTGGGTCCATGCATGGATGCATTCAATGGTTATTTATGCCTATGGATGGCCCATTTGGCCTAGTCAAGTTTATAGAAAGGATCATTCTCTTTCACTCTTGATGAGTTCAAATGACACATCTTTAAAGTTGACAAATGGGGTTGTTTACCCATCTGCAGATGAGGACGAGATGGGTTTCTGCATCATCCATTGGATTAAGATGTTGTTCTTGTGGGTTACCTCGGCGGTGACTGTTGGGAAGGATCCCCTGGTTTATTGCACCTGGATGATGTTGTGGAGGTTCCTAATCATTGTATGTGCATGCACTATTTATGGTATTATATGGGACTCTACTTCTTTTTGGTACCATTGTGTTTCTTGTGTTGTTGGGAAATAATGTTGGGCTCTAGTGTGGGGTCAAAGTCTTATGGAGGGTTTAAAGAAGCTTTTAAATGGGGTTATCTTACCTTTTGCTGATGGTGGATGACCCACTGTTCCTTAGATGTCCTATCCCATTCACAAAGGTGCCCTTGGGGTCTTTGAAAATTTTTCTCTAATCATGGCGGGTGTTATGGTGACTACAGGGGAGATTTGGCCTCCTTGTATGGCTACTTTGTTGTAGTTGTATGTGAATTGATGGGAGGATGCTATTCATGACTCCATTTATAGGGATGGTTTCCATGTTGCCTTGCCCATGGTTGCTAGATGACGGAGGTTGCTATTTTCTCAGTTCCCTTTTTTCTTTCTTGTTTGGACTATCCTTTCTTTTTTGTTGGGACAATGGTTTAGTTTTTCTTGGTGGAAAGTTGGGTGCTTACAATTTTCAAGGGGTCCTACTTTATTTTGGTGGATATATGTTTCTAATTTGGAGGCTAGTTTTTTCATTGCTATGACGGGGTGTGGTTGATGTTGGTGATTGGCACATTGTGTTTGCTTCTTCTTACAAGGTTCCTTTAGAGGTGGTCATGTTTCCTATGGAGGTGGAGACATGGTACTTGTTGGAGGGTGGTTGGAACACTATGTGGTCTCTTCACTTCTGTTGTTGCTTGGATTTGGGTTGGATTTGCAATGGGAACCCCTTTGTGGTCCTCTCCTTCTTTTCCATTATAGAGGTCAACCCCCTTTCTATTGAGGTGAAATGAGGTTATGCTAGTAAGGAGAGTGGATTTTCTATGGGGGTGATGGTCTCTACTACTGGATGGCACTAAATACCTTATGGTATTTATGAAGATGACTTGTGGGTTCTTCACTACTCCTTATGCATGGTTGCTCCTCTCAGTGGGTTGTTGACTGTTTGTTGTTCCTTTGTTGTTATTGGCCTTTGTTGGCCCTTTGTTGCTACATTTGGGCCCTTATTTTCCAAGTTATTCATTGATGGAGATCCACTACCTCTATTGTTTGGGTGTCATTTTTGGCCCTTTTTGGTTTTTTTCGACACTTGATTTGTTGTTGTTTTTACCACACGCCTTTGGGTTGTAGTAGTGTGAGGGTCAACCCCTTTTTGGCTACATATTAATATAAAAAACATGCCTCATCATGATAAATTATTTATCATCTTTAGATAATCTTTAGGACTCTTATTTACTCATAATGACATGTATCCATTTCATCTCTTATATGTACCATGCTTCAAATCCTTAAATCATAATATGGCTAAATGTCATTATACATATAAGACTAAGCTCTATGAGCACTTGTACATATATTTGACATATTTATTTATTGAAGCATCTTTATAATTTTTTCCCTCAATATCTTGTCTAGGAGAAACTTCTTAGACTTAAAGTTTTATTATTTTTGGGTCTACTTATAATGCTTTGGTAGTGTAGGTTTAGTATGCATATATATAAATTAGGCACTGGCTAAGCTCCAGACAAAATGCACCAAAGACAAAAAAAAAAAAAAAAAAGTCAAACTTTTTTTCTCCAAATTTGTGAAAACACAACAAATTTTTGGCAATTTTTGTGGTTTTCGATTAGAAAATATGTAGATCATAAAGAACTACAATTGAAAATTTTGCAAAAATTTGTGGTGTTTTCATAATTTTGAAATTTGGTCTATGGTGCATTCTGTCTGGAGCTTAGTCGCGTCCTATAAATTATACTCACTTTAAATGCATCTCAAGGTGAATGGTTGTGCTTATATTCATACACTAAATTATGAAGGTTGGTAAAAAAATATTAGTTGCATTGAATATTTGAAATAAAATTGAAAAGAAAACACTAAAAGGAAAGTTATTTGTCACTTCTATTTGGCACATTTCATCCCCTTCTGTTTTTCTTGGAACCCATGAAATATTTCTAATCCTTATTCATTGATATTATTAGAATCATTGATATTATTAGAATAAGAGCATGCCACTAAAATAATTAACCTTTCTTAGAGATTCCTCTAAGATTAAGATATTTTTTTGCTCAAAGGTTTCAATTTTTGGGGCTTCCTATAATTATCAAAGTAAGTATATATATCTATGTGATTCGGTGATCAATGCCTTGTGTAACTTCAACATTTTACAGGGAATTCAAAACATCTTAAGAAAATTCCTACCTTCTTTAAAGCTTTAGCACTTTCCTTTCTCCCTCGAGCAAACAAACCTACTTTTATAAACCAAGTGTCCTAGAGTGAGGGTGTAGTTTCAAGACCTCAATAGATATAACTGAAATTTCTTTTAATGAACTTCATTTGTATAGTCTTAATGGTGATCAAAAGTAAATTGTTGGTTTTTTTGAGTAAAGTTTAGGTGTTTTATATTTTGTTTGATTTCCTTTGGTGTGTAATTCAAATCTTCCATAACAATTGTATTATATTTTTTAAATCATTAATAGAAAATATTTAATTAAAGATTTAGTAAAATAGTGAGATAATATACATATAAGTTTTTGCACCTCCTTCTCAGTAAATCACATTCTTTTATTTAATAGAATTAATTATTGAATTTGAAAATATCTAAAAATATTTTCCAAACAAAAAAATCCTTTTTTAAAAAAAAATTATTTTCATCAATTGAATCAACACCTTAAATTGTTTAGTAGAATGATTTTGGATTAACATTCAATCTTCATTAGTCCATTTTAGTGGGTGATAGGTTCTATTCTAAAATTATGTGCTTGATATCTATAACATCATGTTATTAATAGTTTCTTTTTTATGATGATGTGGATGAATAAGTTTTAATGTTTCTTATATTCGTTGATAACAAGATAAAGCAAAAATAATTTAAAGACAATTTTTTTTTTTTGGTATTGAACAAAGCAAAATTATTTCATGGAAAATAAGTAGCAGTTTAAGGGGTGATGGGTGATTGCATTAGATGTTATTGAATAGAGAAAAATTATTAAAAAAAACAAATACAAATTGCAATTGATTGTACAAAAAAAATAAGACTACATAGTCAAAGCATAAACGATAGCTTGAACCACAAATTTAGATGTATAAATGTATAAAATTAATATACTTAAATAAAGCAAAAATAATATACTTATTTAACACATTAAAAAAATTATAAATATATAAGAATGATATAAAAGCTGAGACAAAAAAAATAATCCTCCTAATAATTCAATTCCCACCTCCGAAAGAAATGATATTCTTCTCCCCATTGGTTCTTCATAAAGTGATGTAATTTTCCTCCCTCAATCAAAATCAAAAGCTAGGTAAATGCTATTCCTTCTATCAATCTTTTTATTTAGTTGGACTTTGTTTGGCCTTCGACGATTAACCCTTATCATTTATGCTTTCTCTTATAGTCTCTATTATATATTATTTTTTATTAATTAAAAACACTTAATTAATATAAAAAGATAGACATAGACTAATAAATAAATGCTTTTGAGAAAGAAAAACAAAAGTAAAAAGATCATCGTTTGATGCCAAGTTAACCTTTCGGCATTTTATTATTATTGAAGTCTGATAAAGATCTTTTAAATTTTGATTTTTAGATTCTGCAAGTTGCCATTTCCATATCTTGTTGACGTGGAATTCTACGGAGATGCCAATTTAGTTGGGTCTCGAAATTTACTAGAATTTCTAATTTAGGACAATTTTTATATTTCAATTGATTGGAATGGTTTTGTAAGTTCATTTTTTTGCTAAATAGTTGTTCAAAAAAAAAAACAATAATAGTTCTTGTTGGGGAGGTGGCCCACATCCGGTCTTTTTTGTTTTTTTCTTTAAGTTCTATCTTTTTGAGACTCTACCTCCTGTATCTTTTGGGTCAGCTCCCTTGTTCCGGACTGCTTTAATATCAAAAATAATAATTTCAATTTAATTTATTTTAATAGAATATTTGATATTGTAAGTATTTTTAAATAAAAAATAATTTAAATATATAACTATTTAAAAGATATTGAGAGATTTTTTTAGTGATTTAGATAGATGTGTTTAGGATTTATTTTGTTTACAAATTTATTAAACTAATTCTTGCATTTAGGAGGTTCAAGGGATAAGCATAGGAAATTATAAGTAGAATTTAAATGTATTTTATTTTTGTGGTGAAAATAAAAGATTTATTTTTTGTAAAAATATATATATTTTAATAATAGTTAAAATATTAATAAAATATTTTATAATTAAATTAATTCTAATATCTTTTATATTAGTATAAAAAATAATTAGAGGCCATGCAAAAAATAGATTAAATGAAATAAAATCAAATTGAATGTCCTCAGCCATTGTGAGAGACTTGAGTAGGAAGATTCAAGATAGAGAAGGTTTGATGGGTTGTAGATATTGCAGGTGTGAAATCTTCGATAGACATGCATACAAAATGTGCATGCATCAAACAAGGTGTATGAATAATATAATATAATTGGATATTATTTCACAAAATATATTGATTTAGTGGTAGAAGATTTATAATTTATTAGAAAAGATTTTACAAAAACCTCAACCTGAATTAGAGATTTTTAAGCAAATACAATATGTATAAACTTGGAAACAAAGACGAGGCACACAATTAAGCCACAACCATGGTCTGTGGATGAGGAGTGTAAAAGTTTAAGACATATACATGCAATATATCACTACGACCTGGATCAACCTGTGTGGAGGTCTGCGCCCGAGGATGGCTTGTTTATGTTGAGCACTTTCTAGACATTCAGGATGGGATTATTGTTCGTCCTAGATACTTATCTCAGCATTGGTGCCATGCCCTTCGCATCACGCTAGGATCTTTCAGGGTTGGATCTCACCGCCTTCGGGCTTAGATAGACCATCACATTGACATAGATGATCGGATTTGCAGGTTATGCACCCTGGCCGAGATTGAGACTGAGACACACTTCATCTTCCGTTGTCCTACTTACTATGAGATCAGAGGGAGATTCTATTGCTTATTCAGAGGGTGCAGTTCCTTGACTGCTTTCTTCAGCTACACCAATCAGAGATGCCTGGCACTTTATCTCCTTGAGACTGTACAGCTCCGCGAGCATACTCTACAACTTCTTTTCCCCCAGAGACAAATATTCGATCAGCTCATTACGGCCTTCTCACCCTCATCTCCTTTACGGGGGGTGAAGCGACATCACATTGGCTTCATCACCGATCACTCTAGATCTGTGAGACTCCACAACACCTTCACCCGTCAGTGACACATCTCTAGCATCTCACAGCATCGACCTAGGGTTCCTGCTCATCTGGATCATTACCATTCAGTGTTGGATTTCTTTCTACCTGAAAATGATCCTTAGTTCTCTCTTGTATCTGTTCTTCTTGCTTGCTGTTTCTTGTTCTCTTCTTTCTTTTTTTTTTTCGCTCGTGGTTGCTTTCCCGACCACTGTTTGGTGGTCTGTTGGTTCGCTGTTCCTTTTGTTGTACATTTCCAGTCCCTTAGACCCTTGTTGGTATCTTGTTGGACATTAATAAATTTATCTTATCTTATCTTAAGATCACTTGTTCCCTCTAATCGATCCTCTTTGCAAATTACATAGAGAGTAAGGCTGGTTGAATACTTGTCTCTGTTTATGGTCTAATAAAGAAATGCAAGTCGTCCACTACAAGTTTCTTTGCTATTCATCCAATATTTCAGCAAATCAGAATGAATGGTCTTCAAATTTGTCGAAAACCATCAATAAGGGTATGCACTTTTAATCAAAAAGTTTACCAAAACATCTACACAATGTGTAATGTAATGAAATAAATAAAAAAATGGCTACAAATATCTGATCAAATCTGCAGTTTGCTAATGCATGTTTGATCTAGTTCTGAAAGTGATATTGAATACTCAGACTCTTGTTTATCCCTTTTGCATTTCAATAGAAATTGATATTTGGGAAAATGAAAAGATTAGTGTTTAAAAAATAACAATGATAAAAGAAAACGTGTAAAATGCATAATCAATAGGATTGAAGATTTAAAAGTCCAAAGACCTTATTGGTGGAGTTTATGTGAATCTCCAATTGTTGTTTTAAAATTAAAAAACACGATTAGTGTATGTTTATACGAATCTTAAATTATTATTTTAAAAGAAAAAAAACACGATAAACATTTTTTCATTTTGTTCATTTCTTATTAATAACATAGATAATTAATTCAATTATCTTTTATTAGTATTTATCTTTTTTTCTTTAATATTTTTATTTTATTTTTTTGAAACATTAAAAAGAATATAATCTCCTAATAAAAGAAGATAATATTTAAAGATATTCTTAGGAAAATAATATAATAATAAAATATAGATTTTTTCTTTTAGGTACATTCTTTTTTAGCAATTATATATATATATATATATATAT
>MU227866.1:1073700-1105371 GCA_018584345.1 Thuja plicata | reverse complement strand
AAGTGTGAAGTGGGGTTAAGGAAATCAACACAAATAACAATTAACAATTCAAACCCTCTTCTTAAACCACAATTTTCCTCTTTTACATTTTAGTAACATTCAAATCACCCCATTTCTTATATTACATAGATAAACTATATAACTAGCAACCTTGGTGTGCAATGGGTACACCGAAGATATGTTGACCATAAATTAAGAAGAAATTTATGTATATATTTGTGTAGCATGTGATAGCTTCAAATCAACTATATGTCCACTTAAAAGGATCCAAATATATCTTAAGAAAAACCTCTAAATAAATAAGATAATTAGGCTCCTCACTCCATTACCAATAGATTCATGTTTGAGATCTCCCTCTTCCTCTCTCCTTGGACAGCTCTCTCACATCCTTTATCTTTCCTAAGTCACATATATCTCTTTATCCCTCATTCTCTCTCTTCCTATCACTCCCTCTTTCTATATTTCTACTTCCCTCTCCTCCCTCTATTTATGTCTCTCCCTCTCCCTTCCTTTCTATATATTTGTATTTAGCTCTGTCGATAACTCTCTCTTTCTCACTTACATATACTCGCTCCCTCTCTCCCTCTCCCTCCCTTCTCTCTCTTCCTCAACCTACCCCCTCTACTCTCCTCCCTCTTTCTATCAATAAATAATAATTTAATTTTTTAAATAATAAATAATAAATTTATTAAGTTAATTAATAATTCAACTCAAAGTGCAACTAAAATTTACATTAAATATTATATAAGGAAAAATATTTTACATTCGCACTCATTAAGACATTTAAAGATAATTTTAACAAGAGAAACAAAAATAAATTGTTTTCAAATAATATTTTGTAATGTATGAAATTTTTTATTATTATAAAATATTTGTCTAAAAAGAAGATTTTGTTATGCATTTTATTGTCTTTCATATCAATCATTTAATTATATATATTTAGTTTATATAAAATCTATATTACAAAATTAATTTAATTTTTTTTATTAATTGTAATAATTATTATACATAATATTATAATATACTATAATTTTTTTGATAAATTATAAATTAACTATTATTATTTTTAATTAATTTGATAATTAGTTGATCAGGCTATTCCCCTTGGACCATCATTTGCCTACAAATTGTCACTTCGGACGAAATGACCTATTCGGATGTCGCATATTGTTTATCGCCGCTTAGCTCGATTTTCTCCGGCAACACTGCCACATAGGTGCTTGTCGATAGGACATCGTGCTGCTCCCTTTCGTTGCTTTCCCTTTGCAGAGGAGATAAAGCCTTTGTGAGACAAAGATGTTCTCTCTCATGATGTCATGGCACACTGCCAAGGATCTCGAACAACTGTTTGGTAAACCGATAAGTATCAGTTGAAATTACTGCCACAACTCAAGAAACTACTGGCACGAAGTTGCAATTCATCACTATAGGAAACAATATAAATTTGTGTGATTGTTGTTAGGGTTAGTTCACAATATTATTACACTTTTACGAGCTCAATCTGTGTTTTCACAAGGAAAAGAGGAAAGAGAGGAGGGAAAAAGTAGCTTAACATAGGTATGGTTATTATTTGTGAATGGTTTGCCAGGGAAGAGCCAGTGCCCTAATTTTAGGATTTGGTGATTTAAATTATGTCACATAGTAATATCATCTATTTTTGAGGAATGTTAAATTGATGTTGTTTATCTATTTGTGTTTGCTAGATCACTGGAAAGAGGCTTCTACAATTTTTGATATCAATCTTTTTCTATTTGCGTATGACTGAAATAAATCTGAGGTTTGTTAACGATTACATTGAAGGTTGTTCAAACTGTATTTTTCAATTTGTTTCCAGATCAAATCCGATATATGATAAGTAATGCAATTGGAATTAATGTTAGAAGGATAGATACAGTCGTGTTATTTGAAACATTAATTAATGTTGATGTTGCTAACATTTGTATGCGAATCTGAATTTCATTGGGTTATGACTTTAAATGCAAATTGTTGTATGAATGCGCAATGTATGTTGTTATTGTTTCTTCTATAGTTCTATAGCAGCAAACCTACTACTATTCTGTATAAGCAAACCGTTCAAGTTCAAGTTTAGGACAAAGATTTATTTATGATCTGAGGTTGTATGTAAAGTGTTCAATGTAATACCACTGAGTAACAATTGAATATTTCAGATTATGTTATGATCATATAAATGTAGCGTGTTTGATCAAATGCCTATATTATGTAACTTAAGTGCTGATAGTATTAAGTATTGTGAATAGGAGTTGTATCTTCTTTTTGCCAAGGTTCTTTCCAAGAATTCTTTATTCTCTTAAAACTTTCCAAGACCTGTGATCTCGGGCTGGGAAAGCCTAATATGGAACTATCATATGTACTACACAAGGAAATAAAGGAAAATGAAAAAAAAACCATTCTCAATATGGAAGAAATTTTGAACTCGTTGCACCCATAGAAATAAGTGTACAATGTAGACAATATTTCAACAGTTTTGGATAGATTTTGAAATGTGGGGAAAAACCTAGGTCAACTTAATTCTTGCCATGCTCCGTGATCTCCACGCTCTTTTGATTTATTGTACACCTTATTGGGACATCCAGGGATTTCTAAATGAAATTTTTTTTCTTTCGAAAGAGATAAAAAGTATAAGTCCCCATGTCAACGAAAAGTCATGGAGCTTGTGTAGTATAGCTTTAAAAAAGGTAAAAAATCATAATCAACTTTTAGCTCCTAAAACATGACAAAACATAACTGAACAAGAAAAAAATTAGAAGTACGTAGAGAATAAGTTACTTCTGAAAGGCCAGATTAATTTCACTTCACATTGGTCTTAAAATCAGAACAAATTATTACCAGTTACAGTATAGCCCTGTATTGTGTGATTAATGATTGACATTCTATGGACTTCAACAATTTTGGTGGAACTACATTTTCTATTAGATCAATCAATCAATTCATTTCAATAATAATTACAAGAATAATAAAAACTGTGTTTATCATGTGAACTCATATTTTGAAGATGCTGGATGGAATACGTTCCTTGGGTATCAATGCATACCAATCCATAAAGTTCATGAATATGCTATATGAACATGTTTTAGGAAAATGAAAGATGAAAACAAAAAAATTTTCATTGGAAATAAAAGAAGTGCAAAAATTCTTGTGAAGAGCATATATAAAGATAACGTTTAGTGAAATCGGGATGCTCTTGAAAGATAACATTGACTGTTATGCTAGATGAAAATATTGTTAGGAAATTGTAGAAATAATAATGCATGAAGCACAAATATCTATCTATTGTTAATGAAGAGGATTTTATGACCATTATAGGTGCAGTGCAAATTAGGGCTGCTCTCAATCAGAAAATAAATAGAACTCTCACAGAGGACTATGATATCTGTCCAAAAATCACAAAGATAAATATCATTCAAGTACTAATCATACCTATAAAGTCTAAAAGATCTGACAACATTTCTTCCCTTCACTTGCAAATAGTCACTTATGATGAAATGACTAGTTCAAATGTCACATATTGTTTATCACCACAACTTGATTTTCTCCAGCAATATTGTCACATAGGTTCTTGTCGATAGGACATCATACTGCTCCCTTTCGTTTCTTTCCCTTTGTAGAGGAGATAAAGCCTTTGTGAGATAGAGAGGTGCTCTCTCATGATGTCGTGACACACTTCCAAGGATCTCAAACAGTTTTTGGGTAAATCGATAAGTATCGGTTGAAATTACTGCTACTAAAAAAGAAACTACTGCCACAAAGTTGTAATTCATCGCTACAAGAAACAATATAAATTTGTGTGATTTCCATTAGGATTAGTTCACAATATTATTACAATTTCACGAGCTCAATCTGTGTTTTCACGGGGCAAAGAGGAAAGAGAGGAGGGAAAAAGTAGCTTAACACAGGTATGGTTATTATTTGTGAATGGTTTGCCAGGGAAGAGCCATTGCCCTAATTTTAGGATTTGGTGATTTAAATTATGTCACATAAGAATATCATCTATTTCTAAGGAAGGTTAAATTGATGTTGTTTATCTATTTGTGCTTGCAGGATCACTGAAAAGAGGCTTCTACAATTTTTGATATTAATCTTTTTCTATTTACGGACGACTGAAAGAAATCTAAGGTTTGTTAACCATTACATTGAAGGTTGTTCAAACTGTATTTTTCAAATTGTTTCCAAAGAAAATCCAATATATGATAAGTAATGCATTTGGAATTAATGTTTTTGATTAAAAAGAAGCCAGAACAAGGGGGCTAAACCAACACACAAAATAAAGACAGCATGAGAAGTGCCAGACTACTAGCACACAACTATCAACAACACACCCTCAACCTATCCCCTTCTTAAAAATCAAAAACCAAAAACTAGTAACAACAGGCCCCAACTTCACCATGAAATTGGTAACTAGCTTGTGATCACCACCAGATCCCAACTTTACAATGAAATTGGTAAACAACATGTGAACTTCGGTAGCAATAAAGTTCTTAAACAACTTAACAAAAACATAAAACCAAATAATAGTCTTACGACCAACATAGTTAAAAAACATCGTTAACAAGTGGCCCCTAACGACCGACCACCAGTAGTAGACAGAGAAAAAAAATGTCAAAAAAGAACAGAAGGAGATCACTTGGGGTTTTTCCCCCCTCCATTAAGCAACAACTTCATCCAGTCCTCTGCAATAAACTAGAAGAGCTTCCCATCATTCTTTTCCTCCTTAGAAGTCTTCGAATTCTCCAAGTGCAGAAGCCGTGGAGTTGTAGCCACCAAATGCATCACTTTGACAGTGAATTCCACAATTCTATTGAAGCTCTCACCCAACTCCCTAATTTACTCCTTCATCACCTGAAGGCCATTTTTGGAGCCCAAGCCCTGAATTAAGTCCTATAGCTTCTTAATGTCACCTTTCATTTAATCCTGGTTGGCCTTAACCTCCTCATTACTTTCCTCCAGGGCCCCATCCTTATTTCCCCCATTTCCTTCTTAGCCATAGTAACCTCCAGCTAGCCCAAAGGTGAGGTTACAGTAAGTATTGACTCCGTCATCTATTCTCCCATCAAATTCTTTTTGGAGAAGTCCATTGTGGACAATTTAAAACTAGCCAAAATATGGGTAGATTCCTATATTTTCTCACTTCCCTCCTTAGTCGGGGTACCTTTACCTTTGTCTTTGTCTACGCTGTCCTCCTTCATTTTGGTTTTTTTCCCTTTCTTTTTTTCCTCATTGCTACCTTTTTTCCTCCCTTCTTCCTCCTTTGAATCCCCCTCTTCCTCTTCAACCTCCTGATATCTTTTCCTATTTGGCTTCTATTTAACCTATGTGTTGGATGCTATTCTGTGGTACCTCACCCTACTGTCATCGTCTCCTTATTCCTCCTCCGAGTCAATTTTTATTTGAACTTCCCCCACCAGACCAACTTTATCTTGTCATGAGTTATTGGGCTTATTCAACGCGGGAGTAGGCATTTTAGAGGACGAGGTGGGTTGAGACTGGGAAGCCATTATCTCATTAGAATTATTAACAGTGGGGGTGATAATTTACTACAAAGTAACAAACCTAGGAGAGTACAAAGCATAATGGGAATTGTAAAGATGTAGAATCAGGCCTTGGTGGAGAATGTAGAATTTTTTCTTCATTTTTTTCTTTTCCCTCACATCAACCATCGAAGATTCCAGCGAGTGCAGTAGAAAAAAAGGAAAAGAAATTTCTTCATTGTAACATAAATGGTTTAACAGAGGGAAGTGATAGTTGTAACAGGTCCCAAACTGACCTTCAAGGGTAAGATATTTCATCATAATCAAGCATACATCATTCCAGGGATCTGACAGCTTGTCGCATTTGAAGCCACCACAAAACCGAACAGGGATCTCCATCTTTTAAAAAAATATTTTAACGCTTGTATCATCCCTACTTTTAGACACCTTCTTCCACTTCCTTCCTTCCATAGAAAGCCCTGTGACTTATGCAATAACCTCTTCATTGATTTTGAAGGTTATACCACTAATGGTAACCTTACGTTCCTCCCAAGAATCCACGAGCTGAATAGAAATAAGCTCATCACTTCCCTCCATGGCTTCCATGTAAGGGTAAAAATTTCCCTCCTTCAAATAAGTTACACCACACGGGTTCTTGAGAAACCCATCTTCAATTTTTGGCAGTTCCACCTAGACCATGTTGCCAGCCATCTCAATGCTGTTTGTAGAAAGAAATTCCTCTTCTTGAGGCTCCAGAGACATCACACCCATTCTACCACCACACAGACCAACCCTATGCCAACCCCAGTTTAGATATCCAACACAACACACCCTAACTAGTTTTGCAGAAGATAGAATTCCAATTTGTACTAATACTAATCACTTTAATTGTAGGATGGTAACTCGACCCATAGGAGGTACTATTCACATGGGTAGCCATAATGAAAAAAATACAAGCCCATGAGAATAAATGATTGCGTACCTTGGATATAAAATGCCAATAAAGCCCGACTATCTTATCAAGAATCCCAAGTCTTGTGCCAATCTCCACGTTGACATTTCTCTTAAGAGTTCCTGTACTTTCAACCAAAAAGGTAATAATTACCCATCTTATCAACAATTTACTATAATTAAGTATCTTTCATATTTCACTTTTGAATTTTGAATTCACACTACACCTCATGACACTACAAGCCACCTTTCTCCTCTAATTAGCATCATCCTTGTACCTCATCATTTAATTCCCTTCTTCCTTTCTTTCTCAATGAGAAAATTAGTATGCTCCGTCAGCGAATTCAAATTTCTCCAGCACTTGGCTCTGTGCATAAATAAACCAATGGCAGCCAGCGCATCCACTACCACATGTCCTTCTCTATAAATGTGCTATAATTTAAATTTCTCTACCCTAGGGAGAAACAAATAGATGTCCTGCAACATATTAGACATGTTCCAGCTAGTACTGTAGTTCCCCTTGATCAACTCAATCATGATTTTTGAGTCACCCTCGATAATCATTTTCTTAAGTCCCACAGTAACTGCTGTTAGAATAACTGAGAGGGGGGGGGGGGGAATTAGTTAGAATCAGNTGTTAGAATAACTGAGAGGGGGGGGGGGTGAATTAGTTAGAATCAGTTGGAACCCAATTATCCTACAGTCCCAAATCATTCCAGATGTATATAAAAACAAATTCAAACATATAATTCAACTCGGTGAAATGTATTCTGTAATCTCAAACTTTAGTCAATAATGTTTACTGAGTATCAGTAAATTAATACTGTGATTATTGATCTAGGTCAATAAAGTAAAGTGTAAATTAAAATAAAAATCCACAACATTCATGCACATTGACACATAGATTTTTAACGTGGAAACCCTGATAAGGGAAAAACCACCTGGGACCAGTAACACAAAATATTTTCACTCTTTTGAAGTGAGCTTGGTGAAGAGCCAACCCTGTTAAAGGTTGCAATGCACACTGTTAAATGTGACCTGGTTAGAGGATTTAAAACTAACAATTCTCTCTTGACCATGCATTCACTATGGGGTCAACAAGAAAACACTCAACATTCATTAGAATGTCATAATAAAAACTTTCATTGTCCTACTCGGTTAAGAGATTTATCTGTAACAATGGTTAAAATGATACAATAGTGATCTGATTCAAATACAACTCTGTTTTTAGATTTTCAGATCTATGCTAAGTACATAATATCTCTAATCAATTTTTTTCACTTCCGTTCATCTCCTACTTCATACTTTTTATGCTCGGTAATGCTCTTTCCTTTGTTTTCTCGGTGATGTCTACAGAAAAATGCTCGGTTCTATCTTTAACTAGTTTGATCAGTCATACATAAACTTTGCATGTGTGCATCATAGCGTCATGTGTATTCATAATGAATCTCTTGTGTCTTATATAGACATCATGTTTCATTTAATTTCCATCCTTCAAATTTTGTCGCTTAATCAAAGCAAATTATCACTGGGTCAGTCATCTCTTTATTCATGCCTTTCAATAGTTGTTTTATCCGTGCTATGTTTGAACAATTTGCAACAACAACAACATATTCAACTTCTATAGTTGACTGAGATATGCATCATTGCTTCTTGTTTATCCAAGTAACTAATATTTCTCCAATAAAGAATGATCCACTAGTAGTTCTCTTTCTATCACCAATGTTCCCAGCCCAATCAACATCAGTATAAAATTTCAATTCAAACTTTCCTTCTCTTTTGTACCATATTCCATAATCCTCAATATTATTTAGATATCTAAATATTCTTTTTACAATTGTCATATGTGATTATCTAGGATTAGCAAAAAATCTTGCAACTATTCCAACTATGTGTGCAATGTTAGGTCTTGTGTGTACAACATACATCAGTTTACCAATCATAGATTTGTACAAAGTTTGATTTATCTCAGGTGTTTTATCTTCTTTTGTCAATTTGCATCCTGTCACCATAGGTATTATGACTACTTTTGATTCTTCCATTCTGAATGTCTTTAGTACTTCCTTGATGTATTTTGATTGAGTAATATAGATACCTGCAGTCTGTTGTAAAATTTGCAATCCAAGAAAAAATTTGATCTCTCCAAACATTGAAATTTCAAATTCTTTCCTCATTTCATCAGAAAATAAAGTGTATAGGTTATCATTACCTCCAAATATAATACCATCAACAAATATTTCAATGATAAGGGTCTTATCATCATTTCCTCCTTTCAAATACAAATTGTTGTTATCACTTGTTCTAATAAATCCAATACTTATAAGATAAGAATGTAATCTTTCATACCATGCTCTCGGTGCTTGTTTCAATCCATATAAATATTTGTGTAGTTTACATACCATGTTTGTCTGATCAGGATCAACAAATCCTTCAAGTTGCTCAATGTATACCTCTTCTTCCAGTATTTCATTCACAAATGTAGACTTAACATCCATCTGATATACCTTGAATCCTTTGTATGCAGCGTAACAAGAATTCTTCCCTTTGGCCTTGTAGTCTTGGTTATCTCTTCTATCAGATTGTCGATTGCTTTGGTAGTCTCGGTCATCACCTCTGTCAAACTTCTTTTCATAAGATTTTTCATTATTTATGTCTTCTTTTCTCTTGTTAGGACATCTAGTAGCAAAGTGTCCAATCTCTTTACAATTAAAACATACCAATGGTAATTTACCTTTGTATCTACCTTTGCCTCTCTATAATCTTCTAGCCATTAGTGCTTCAATTTCATCAAGTTTGTGTTCGTCACTATCACTTTCACTATCATTTCTCATAGTGTGTTTATGACTTGATTTACTTATTTTTAGAGAAGATTTGAATGCAGACTCAATAGTTGGTAAGACACTGTTGTGAAAGTTATTCATCTCAAATGAAATAAGTCTACCAATCAAACTATCTAGAGTAACATTGTTATTTGCTACTACTCTCATTTCTTGTATAGAATATACTCTAATAGCATAAATAGGCAGTAGGGTTCTTAGAATTTTACTTACCATTATTTCTTCTTCAAGTACACCTCCTACTCCTCGGATAACATTTACAACTTCCTTGATTCTGCTACTATACTAAGTGATGTTTTCTCATTCTTTCATTCTTAGGTCATCAAATTTCCCTCTTAGGCTTTTTTCCTTAGCCCTCAGCACATTTTTATGTCCTCCATTTACTAGCTTGAGTTTGTCCCACATTTTCTTTGTAGTGGTGCATGATTTGACATCTTCAAATTCAACATCAGAGAGTGAGGAAGAAAGTTCTATCATCATAGAATTGTGTTCATGCTTCTCTCTTAATTGATCAACTATTAGAGGTCCAGTAGGTAAAAAAAATTCAGTATCCAAGTACTGTGTGACATCATTTCCAATACTTGAGAGGTGGAGTCTTATCCTACTTTGCCATGATACAAAGTTGTCCTTGTTCATCTTAGGCACATCCCTTTTTCTCATCTTGTGATCTTTAGCTTGAGTCTTAAAACTCTCTTCCAAGCACACAAGCTCTAATACCAATTGTTAGAATAACTGAGAGGTGGGGGGTGTGAATTAGTGGCCTCAAAAAGTAACCCAATAATTTAACCAAAACTTTGTACCACATATAAAACATCTAGTTATCTTCAGTCCTACAAGATGTATGCCTTATGTAAATCTAACATATATATATATATACTACACGGTGAATATGCTATTAATCCTTTTCTTTAAGCTTTATCGAATAACAGTTTATCTTTTACTAGCCTTTATTGAATATCAGTAAATAACTTAGTGTTTACCGATCAATCCTATTTTAGTAATGTGTAAAGAAATCAATCAAAGCAACGAACCATATGCACATTTGGCACATGGATTTTTAATGTGGAAACCCTGTTAAGGGAAAAACCACTTGGGACCGGTAACCCAAAATTTTCACTCTTTTGAAGAGCTTGGTGAAGAGCCAATTAAAGGTTACAAACACACTGTTAAGTGAAACCTTGTTAGAGGATTTAAAACTAACAGTTTATCACTTGAAATAGAATTCACTATGTTGTCAACATGAAAACCTTTTGATACTCCTTAGGATGTATCTCAATATATTAAGGATGGTTAAATCCCACTTTGTTAAGAGATTTTCTGAATCAATGGTTAAACTGAAACAATAGATGATCTCTTCATTAATACAACTTTTAATTGCAAATTTTCAGGTCTATTGTAAGTCCATAATACCTCTTCTGATCAATATTCTCTTAAATTCCTTTTCTCCCCTTCATTCTGCTCGGTGAATGTTTTTTCTTCTCTATTGCTCAGTGTCTGCACAATTCTTTGCTCTGTTCCTCAGCTTGTATGATCAGATCTACATGAAGACTTCTATCTTCACTCGAATTCTCTTCAGCATTCCTCTTTTTATAATGAATTACTTTTCTCTTTATATAGACATGATTTCACCATTGTTTTTCCTTCTTGTTTTCTTCATTGATCACTTCTTGATCCGTAAAGCTCGCCATACTTGCTTTAGTTTTATTCCATAAATCTCTCCTTGTTTTCTAGAATAAAACATGCTTTTAAATCTCCTTCTTATCTTTAGCTTTTAACTGATTGATAGAAATAAAGAAAAAACTTATTTAACTCTAAATATAGCTCCTTCCAACTATGGGTTTTGTCATTTTCTAACTTTAGTTCCCATCAGTCAACACTTCAGTTGTGCTCGGTGACTACTGCAGATAGCTCAGGCATCAACTTTAGTTCTATTCGGTGACAACTCTAGTTAGCTTGTTAATGCTTTCTCGGGTATCACTTGCTTGGGTAACACTGTTTGTCGGGTAACCCTGTGAACTTCTATTCTCAGGGTTCACTGTCTGTCGGGGTTTACTATCACTCAATGTACATGTTTACCGACGACAAAAAAGTTTTTAGATCTTTAAGTGTTATGACAATATGTGTATGAGAAATCATACCATATCAAGTTGACATCAATGACAATATAATACATTAACTGATTTAATGTCTTGCATTTTCTTTCTATAGCTCAGTGATCATCAACTTGTCATCTTCAAACATTCAATTAGTTATAGTTCATCAATCTCTCCCTTTCATATTGATGGCAACATACTACTAACATAATATGAAATATATCAGTTGTAGTTCATCAATCTATCCCAAATTATTTGTTCTATAACCAATACAAATATCTGACTCTTGGTAAGCTCTTCTAGCTTAGATTTGATTTTTGCAGAGTACTATCTTCATTCTTTATTCCCTTCACTGGATAGATATGTAGTGTTCACTTTCTCCAATTCTCTCCCTTAGATGGATATTTTCTCTCTCTCTCTCTCTCTCTCTTTGGATGATCAAGATAGATATTTCATATGGATATATCCATTTAGTTCATCTCTCCCTTTGATAGAAATTCCAAACTAAAATATATCTCTCTCCTGTCCATCAGTAATACAACTCTGTAGTAGCCAACAATATCTTTGGTGTTCAGTTCAGATAAGTACCTTTTTGTACTGATATATCATTGCAGTTCATATCTTTCCTTGCATCAACATGAATGATCTTCTGATAATGTGTAGGATGATGCAGCTTTCTAGTCATCTTAGTGACTAGTAGACAAGGGTCGGACCCCTACTCTCTTTCTTAGGTACTCAAATGTATCTTTTGGTAGTGGCTTTGTGAATATGTCTGCTAATTCTTCTTTGGATTGTACATATTCTAGTATCACTTCTTTCTCTTATACTTGTTCTCTTAAGTAATGATACTTGATAGCAATA
This sequence comes from Thuja plicata, assembly GCA_018584345.1. Taxonomy (NCBI): domain Eukaryota; kingdom Viridiplantae; phylum Streptophyta; class Pinopsida; order Cupressales; family Cupressaceae; genus Thuja; species Thuja plicata. Next base: position 1,093,143 of record MU227866.1, on the reverse strand, counting down.
TGCTTTGTCTTAGCATGCATGACAGGGTTCTTTGAAATGTTGATAGCACTTGTATTATCACAATAGATAATCACTGGATCAAGGATTTGCATATTCATACATTTCAACAATTAATTGATCCATGCAATGTTAGAGAAATTTGCAGCAACAACCACATATTCTGCTTTTGCAGTGGATTTTGAGATGCATCCTTGCTTTTTTCTTATCCATGTGACAAGTATGTCACCCATAAAGAATGCTCCTCCTGTTGTGCTCTTTCTATCATCTATGTTTCTAGACAAATCAACATCTGTATAAACTTGAAGCTCAAATTTTACTTCTTTATTATACCATAGACTATAGTCGTCGGTATTCTTTAGACATCTCAAAATTCTTTTGACAACAGTCATGTGCGATTCCTTGGGATTAGCAGAGAATCTTGCAACTATACCAACTGCATGTGATATATGGTCTAGTATGTACAACATACATGAGTTTTCCAATTATAGATCTATATAAGGTCTGATTTACCTAGGTTGACTTGTCTTCCTTTGTCAGTTTGCATCTAGTTTCCATAGGTGTTCCAACTAGTTTGGAATCCTCAATTTTGAATATCTTCAGAACTGCCTTGATGTATTTGGATTGTGTGATGTAGATGCCTCCATCCTGTTGAAGTATCTATAAACCAAGAAAAAATTTGATCTCCCCAAACATTGACATCTCAAACTCTTTGCTCATTTCATCAACAAATGATTTGCATAGCATATCATTACCTCCAAATATGATATCATCAGCAAATATCTCAACAATCAGAATATTATCATCAGTATCTTCTTTTAAATATAGATTATTTTTATCACTTGTTCTTAAAAATCCAATACTTATGAGATAAGAGTGAAGTCTTTCATACCATGCTCTTGGACCTTGTTTCAATCCATACAAGTATTTGTGTAGTCTAGATACCCTGTTCGTCTTGTTAGGATCAACAAACCCTTCTGGCTGTTCAATGTATACCTCTTCTTCTAGTATTCCATTCAGAAATGTAGATTTTACATCCATTTGGTATAATTTGAATCCTTTGTAGGTAGCATAAGCAAATAGAATTATTACTCCTTCTAGTCTAGAAATGGGTGCAAAAGGTTTCTCCATAGTCAATACCTTCTTTTTGTGCATACCCTTTGCATACTAATCTTTCTTTGTTCCTTGTGAATTCTCCATTCTCATTCAGTTTGTTTATGAATATCCATTTGGTGCTAATTAAATTTTTGTCATTTGGTCTAGGTACTAATGTCCATGTATTTTTCTTCTCAATCTACTCAATTTCTTCATTCATAGCACTGACCCATTCTTGATTCTCAAGTGCAATATTGACAGATTTAGGCTCAAAATCATAGATCAAACATCTAGTATTCAGTGACTTACTTCTTGTTCTCATTCCAACTCTTTTGTCTCCTATGATTTGATTCTATGGATGGTGTCTTATGACATACTTGGAAAGTACCACTTCAGATCTTTATTCATCATCTTGACCTTCATTTTGATCTTCATCGCTTGATACATCATTGTGAGCAATTTCCTAATTTTTGATGTGTGCAGCCTGATGCTCGGTTGCATTATTCTGTTGCTTGGTAACAATACACTATTGCTTGTGTAGAGTGTTAGGTTCTTCACTATAGACAAATCTGTTGTAGTCTTTGGGTTCCTTTTTGCTTTCCTCATCATTCTTTTCAGCAAATTCATCCACTTTGACATTTTCACTTTCAATGATTTTGTTAGAGGATTTGTTAAGACATTTATAAGCCTTTCTTTTGGTAGAGTAACGTAGAAATATTCCTTCATCACCTTTGGAGTCAAGATTTTCATTTCTATAATCTTTCAAAATATAACATTGACTTCCAAAATTTTTGAAGTAACTTACATTGGGTGTGTATCCATACCATAGCTCATAAGGTGTCTTATTGGTGTCTTTCTTCAATTGAACTTGGTTTAATGTATAGACAATAGTACTAAAAGCTTCTCTCTAGAATGTTTGTGTGGTTCATTTTTCAATCGTTAGTGATTTGGCACAATCAAAAATTGATATGTTCCTTCTTTTAGCAATCCCATTCTGCTGTGGTGTTCTCGGTGCAAAAACCTGTCTTTCAATTCCATGCTCATTACAAAAGTTAGTGAATTCATCAAAAATAAATTCTCCTCCTCTATCCGATCTTAGACATTTTAGTTCCTTTCCACTTTATTTTTAAACTATAGCTTTATACCATTTGAACATCTTAAATGCTTCTTATTTCTCTTTTAAGAACATACCAGTCATCATTCTAGAATAATCATCAACAAATAGAATGAAATATATATCACCATAGTAGCTCTTTGTTCTCATTGGTCCACATAAGTTAGTATGGACTAGCTCTAGAATAGAATTAGATGTGTAGGTTTATCTCTTGAAACTAGACTTTGTCATTTTACCTTTTTGACAATTCTTACACATGACATGGTCGAGTTTTGGCATGCTCGGTAAGCCTCAAGTACTTTCATTTTATTGCTTATCCTAACCATGTTGTCAAAATTCACATGACATAAAATTTTATGCCACAACCAAATGTCTTTGTTTCTAGCCAATAAACAAGTGGTTTTAATATCATCAAGATAGAATAGGTTACCTTTTGTTTGTTCACCAGTACCAATCAACCTTCCTGATTCATTGTGGATCTTTGCCTTATTGTTCTCAAATGCAACTCGGTGACCTGTGTTATTCAGCTATGAAACATTCAATAGATTATAGTTAGGTCCTTTCACCCAATATGCATTTTCACATCTGATCAGATTATTCAACATGATTGTTCGTTTACCTTCAACCAGACAAGGCGATTCATTACCCATTCTTACTGATCCACCATTATAATATTCAAAAGTTTCAAACTTTTCCTTATTTCCAATCATGTGGTGAGTACAACCACTATCAATAATCCAAACATCATTTTTACTAACCTTAGATATGAGTGCAGTCTTAACCTACCTTTCTTCTTCGTTTGAATCATCCTTCATAGCAACAAATACCACCTCAATATATTCATCAGATTCGGTGTCAGTATTTTCAACTTTGTTCTTAGCCATGTAATAAGCCTTCTTCCCTTTGTCCTTGTAGTCTTAATTATCTCTTCAGTCAGATTTTTGGTTTCTTCGGTAGTCTCAGTCATCACCTCTATCAAAATTATTTCATAACATCTGTCATTATTTCTATCTTCTTTTCTCTTGTTAGGACATCTAGCAGCAAAGCGTCCAATCTCTTTACAATTAAAACATACCAATGGTAATTTACCTTTGTATCTACCTTTGCCTCTCTGCAATCTTCTAGCCATTAGTGCTTCAATTTCATCAAGTTATTGTTCATCACTATCACTTTTACTATTATTTCTCATAGTGTGTTTATGACTTGATTTATTTATTTTTAGAGAAGATTTGAATGCAGACTCAATAGTTGGTAAGACACTGTTGTCAAAGTTATTCATCTCAAATGAAATAATTCTACCAATCAAACTATCTAGAGTAACATTGTTATTTTCTATTGCTCTCATTTCTTGTATAGCAAATACTCTAACAACATAAATAGGCAGTAAGGTTCTTAGAATTTTACTTACCACTATTTCTTCTTCAAGTAAACCTCCTACTCCTCAAATAACATTTACAACTTCCTTGATTCTGCTAATGTACTGAGTGATGTTTTCTCCTTATTTCATTCTTAGGTTATCAAATTTTCCTCTTAGGATTTCTTCCTTAGCTCTGAACACATTTTTATCTCCTCCATGTACTAGCTTGAGTTTGTCCCACATTTGCTTTGCAGTGGTGCATGATTTGACATCTTCAAATTCAACATCAGAGAGTGAGGAAGTAAGTTCTTTCATCATAGAATTGTGTTCATCCTTCTCTCTCAATTGATCAACTGTCAGAGGTCCAGTAGGTAAAAAAAATTTAGTATGCAAGTACTGTGTGACATTATTTCCAATACCTGAGAGGTGGAGTCTTATCCTGCTTTTAAATGATGAAAAATTGTCCTTGTTCAACTTAGGCACATCCCGTTTTCTCATCTTGTGATATTTAGCTTGAGTCTTAAAACTCTCTTCCAAGCACACAAGCTCTGATACCAATTGTTAGAATAACTGAGAGGGGGGGTGAATCAATGGCCTCAAAAAGTAATCCAATAATTCAACCAAAACTTTGTACCACATATAAAACCTCTAGTTATCTTCAGTCCTGTAAGATGTATACGTTGTGTGAATCTAACATATATATATATACATACATACATATACATATATATGTATGTATGTATGTATGTATATATATATATGTATGTATATGTATGTATATATATATATGTATGTATATATACATACATATACATACATACATACATACATACATACATACATACATACATACATATATATATATATATATATATATATATATATATACTGCTCTGTTAATATACAATTAATCCTTTTCTTTAAGCTTTACTGAATAGCAGTTTATCTTTTACTAGCCTTTACCAAATATCAGTAAATAACTTAGTGTTTACCGATCAATCTTATTTTTGTAATGTGTAAAGAAAAACATCAAAGCAATGAACCATATACACATTTGACACATGGATTTTTAGCATGGAAACCCTATTGAGGGAAAAACCACTTGAGACCGGTAACCCAAAATTTTCACTCTTTTGAAGTGAGCTCGGTGAAGAGCCAACCCTGTTAAAGGTTACAAACACACTGTTAAGTGCGACCTTGTTAGAGGATTTAAAACTAACAGTTTATCAATTGACCTAGCATTCACTATGCTGTCAACATGAAATTTTTTTGATACTCCTTAGGATGTATCTCAATATATTAAGGATGGTTAAATCCCACTCTGTTAAGAGATTTTTTGAATCAATGGTTAAACTGAAACAATAGATGATCTGTTCATTAATACAACTTTGAATTGTAGATTTACAGATCTATTGTAAGTCCAATACCTCTTATGATCAATGTTATCTTTAATTCATTTCCTCCCCTTCTTTTTTCTTGGTGAATGTTGTTTCTTCTCTGTTGTTCGGTGTCTGAAAAATTCTTGGCTCTATTCTTCAGCCTGTATGATCAAATTTGCATGAATACTTCTATCTTCACTAGAATTCTCCTCAGTATTCCACTTTTGATAATGAATTACTAGTCTCTTTATATAGACATGATTTCACCATTTATTATCCTTCTTGTTTTCTTCATTGATCACTTCTTGATCTGTAAAGATCACCATACTTGCTTTAGTTTTATTGCATAAACATCTCCTTGTTTTCTGGAATAAAATATGATTTTAAATCTCCTTCTTATCTTTAGATTTTAACTGATCAATAGAAGTAAAGAAAACAACAAGTTAACTCTAAATATAGCTCCTTGTAGCTATGTGTTTTGTTTTTTTCTAACTTCTTTTCCCGTCGGTTAACACTTTAGTTGTGCTCGATGACTACTACAGATAGCTCATGCATCAACTTTAGTTCTGTTTGGTGATAACTATAGTTAGCTCGGTAATGCTTTCTCAGGTATCACTTTCTCGGGTAACACTGTGAACTTCTATGCTCGGGGTTCACTATCCATTGAGGTTTACTATCACTCGGTGTACATGGTTACCAACAAAAAAAAATTTGTCTTTTCAGATTTTTAAGTGTTGTGACAATATGTGTATGAGAAATCATACCATATCAAGTTGTCATCAATGACAATACAATACATTAACTAATTTAATGTCTTGTATTTTCTTTCTGTAGCTCGGTGATCATCAACTTGTCATCTTCAAACATTCAATCAGTTATAGTTCATCACTATATACCTTGACTTCTATTTCTGATAGATTCCATCCTACTTCATATTCCCCTTCTATTTTTCCCTTCGAGATTCCTCCCCCCTATGTGTGGATTGTATTTCCCTGCCAAGGAACCCTCATAACACAAGGTTAAAATATGCACAGAACAATTGTTTTTTGAAAGTAAAGATATACATGAAGTACATAAGTGCAATATAACCATAAAGAAAAAAAAATAGATGTGTACAATATAAAATGGTGAGAAATTCTAGGATGTAGATCACTCAACAAATCATATTGTGCATTGGAATACAAACCCACCCTTATGATTAGCACAACACAAAAAGGATGAAGAGGTGCTAATGTAAGATCTAGGTAAAAGGGGGATTTGGGTATTCCTTATGGAATAGAGTGTGATGATATGATGTGATTGATATGTAAATCTGATATCTAATTAAAGAAATGTAAATCTGATCTATGAAATTAAGTGTACGAGGGAAATAGAAAGGATGAACTCACCTTGAAGCTAGGAGAAGAGGAATGAACTTCAAATATAGTTTTGACTATCGCAAAGCTGTAAGAATTAGGTATGGTTCTGGATCTGGCACTTTGACACATGTAACTTTTGACTATGAAAATATCATATCCAAAGGACTATGTTGAACAAAGTTGACAAGGTCCATAAAAGTTGACCTTGTCTAGAAAAGTCAACCTTGTCCTGAAGACTCTAAATCTGGTGGAATCTGCAAAGGACATGCAACTAGTTAGCTAACTCCCAAAATATTGATCTGAAACTTGTTCTTGTACACAAAAATAAGGGGTGTTGTGGAAAGGGGCTTTCCTTGGTCAAGCCCCTGTATAGGAATTAACCTTGAAATTGAATTGAAATTGCATAAGGAAAGATGAAATGAAAGATAGATCTGAAATACAAATCACCTTGTACCTCAATGATGCAATGCCTCTTTGGAGATGATCACAAGTGTTGATCAAATATATTGGAATCTACAAAAAACCAATAGGCAATCATGAAACCAAACCCTTGAATGAGGAATATTGTAGTTTTCCACAATGTTGGATTGGGGAAGAAAGAGAAGAAGAAGACTTGAAATACTTGATGGATTCCTTGCACTTGAATCTCTTGAATGCCCAATGGATTTATGATAGGTTGCAAGTGGATGTCTCTTGATCATGAATTATAGGTATGTAATGGATGTATCATGGATGTGAAAATGAGAGGGAGAGGTATTCTTTTATACACATTTCAAGGGCTAGATTTTTCAAGGCCAAACCCAATTATCAGTCTAAAAGATAAACCCCCATCGGGCCCAAAGCCCACCAAAAAGTGAATCCCTAGGAAAAGGATGACTTGGGTCAAGCTTTTCTAGGACAAGGTTGACTTGGGTTGACCTTTTCCAGGCATACTTTTTCAAAGTTTTCCTAGGACCTAGGGTTGTGTGCCAAGAAGGGGATTTGGAAACCTTAGTCCACCAAGAAATCAGAGCAAATCCTGAAATCCAAAAATAGATGGAAAGGACCTTGGTGGAAGATAAATGATGGGATAGGATGAAAAATGGGAAATCATGCATAGAAGTTAGAGTCATTCTCAAGATTTGAAAAAATAATATTTATTTGAAGGATGCATAAGTGCTAGAACGATGTGAAATCAATGTGGGAACCCATGAGGCTAAAAATGAGCACCTAACAAGGGTGCTTACTATTCAGGATGGTATAATATGTAACCATCATAAGAAATGTATCAAGATCATCACACAATCATGCATAAGTGGAAGACTCAAACATATGTCCATGGGTTCCAAGACAACCCAATCACTTAGCAAGAATGAACAAACATGTTCAAGTCACCACATGAGAGTCTAGACCACATCCATGAATCTCATGAGATAAGGCCAAACCATCAATAACAATTTCCAATCGAGGAGACAATTCTATGCTGAATGCATGCCAAAACAAGGTTCATTTAAGCCAAAATTGAAAATTGATCTTAATTATACCATACTAAATCAAAAAATAGAATTTAAATACTTGAAAACTATCTTGAGAACATTAGGAATCCAAATAGAAAATCTATTTTGAATAGACCCTCAAGAAATACCAACTGTAGCAAATGCACTAATCTGGTAAAATAAATACGCCAGAACATAGTGAAAATTTGCTACTTTGTTCTACATATGTGGTATATTGTTCTATATATGTGCTAGAATACAATGCATATGTGCTACAAGACAATGCATATGTACCAGCAGAATAAACACATGCACTAAAATAAATAACAAATGCTTCCCCTAGCAAAACTTAAAATAAACTAGAAAGCTTCCAGAAAGAGGTTTTCTCAGTCCAATAAAAGGGTAGGATTTCTAACACCAATGTACAACTAAAATATAAGGCTTGGTCCACACCAAGAAGTACCAGATAGAATAATTTAGGGTAATACACACCAGATATAATGAATTACATCAAAATTAAAAATAAGCTAATGAGCATAAGCACGTGAAAAAATAATCCACTAAAATGAAAGACAAGGGATAAAATGAGCACATCATGCTCAGAACTCCATCACTGAAAGAAGTCTACAATTTGTACATTGGTCCCCATTAATGATAAAGTCAAACGCCACCCTACCATGTGGAACCCTCAAGCCCAACCCACCATTCTTGCGAATATAGTCACCTGGCCACAAACACAAGGTAAACACACACCAAATATGGCTAACACACATGCCAATCAATGCTTTAACTCAGAGGATGATATAGTGAACCAATGCACACACAAATATGAAATATTCAATACACATGAAGAACACTCAACATGTGGACCAACATATGAAGTTTGATACAGGGAAACATTAGCATATAGAAAAAAAAGTTTACTACTCACTGCTACTGGACCGAGATGTGAGAGTACCAACCATAGGGAGTATTTGTACCCACATGGGTAAATACTAATATCTGAGGCTCAAGTACCATCTACCACCCACACGGTTCACTCAAGACATCTGGGGATTCAATGATTTACGCTACCTCCATGGGTCAATCTATGAGATCTGGGGATTCCAATTAATCTTGTTTAGTGTTATACCCAATTCATTTTATTATGTTATCACTTTTTAAGAAACTCCTTATTATGCAGCCTATGCGGCCACTTTTGGGTTGGGGTCCACGTAAGGAGCTACTCCTCATGGCTACTCAATTCACCTAGTCCTATGGATCAACATCAAAAGAAGGATACCAACAATAATCTTTTCCACTCGGTCTACAACGAGGACATAAACAAACACTTTGTCCACTTGGTCTATACTAAGAATGTGAATACGAGATTGTGTCCACTTGGTCTACACCAAAGACATAATACATCACAACTTGTATACTGATTCTAGACCAAGGACATGAATATAAAAAAATACTGTCTATTTGGTCTACACCAAGGATGTGGATAAAATTTACCAAAAAACATCTAAAGTAATATCAGGAGGCCAATTCACTCCCAAACACTCAAGGCAAGAAAATCGAGTAAACACAAAATCAAGCCAAATAACAAGTTTCTCGATTGGCCACTTTCCCAAGAGAAAAAATTACCTTGAAATCCACCAGTCACCTCATTAGAACATGAGGAAGGCTCAAAACACCCAAAAAGCATTAAAATACCAAATTCTAGCAAAGTACAAAATATCCATTTTAGCATCAAACAGGTGAGTTCAGATTGCGATAGCTATTACCCAGAATGTCTTCAATTCATTTTGATAGCATGATCCTACAATAATCTGGAGTGATACTAAATCCAACACTTTAATTATGCCAAACACGGTGAGAAGCAAAATTGGATGGAACATAAAATGATGCACGCATAAAAATGCTTAAAATCCAAACTAAAAATCTAGCTATGAAATTAAAAATCATTTTCCCTTAAGGTTCAACTAACCCACAAATCCAACAAAATTCTATATCTGACTCTGTGGTAGAAAACAAACAGTCTCATAATGGAAATTTTCAAATAAAAACCTCACAACTCATGCAAACCCAATCCGATGATAAAAATATAAAGGAAAGTGGGGAAACATTAATTACCATCCCATAAAGAAATTAAAAACAAGAATCAATTGAAATAACTGAGAAATGGATAAAACACAAGAAACCCTACCCCACACCAAGCTACGGACATGGAAATAGCTAGAAGAAAATAAATCCTTTGCAAGACTGAGAATGTCTCCATAGAAGCAGGAGCAATTGCGACATGATTCCGATGAATCGCTACCCACAAAAATTTGATGCATGGATCAAACATAGTGAGAAATTTAGTGATTTTCTCCATAACAATTTGGAGCAAAATCCAAATTCTCAACAAAGCATATGAGGAAAAAGAACTATTTCCTCCAATATAAGTCAATTTTTGGCAAAGGGCTAAAAAGGACTTAGAAATAAATCACGTAAATAAATTAAACAACTTTAGACTTCCCATTAAATTAAATCAATTCAAATTAAATGGAATTCAACTACCGCTAATTAGACGGTAAATAAAATTAAATCCTTGAACAATTAAAACTCATCATTTAATTCCAACTCAACTGCAACAATTGTGGGAACTCTAAATGCACATACATATATGTTGGTCTATTACAATATGCCTATGAAATCCAAATTTACCAACACCTACTGAAGGGATAATATAAAAGTTATAGATACATTGTCCTTACATGGACGATATTGGGTAAATCATGAAAGGCCGGTGAAACTATCTCCTGTTCTATTATTAGGGATAAAGACATTCTCAAACCTACAACTCAGGCAGAACACTCTCTGGTACCTATTAATGAAACACACAAACATCAAGTGCAGTTTCTCATAGTATAAATAGACGAAGCATACCATAAATAATAAAGCATGCCTAATGGAACACTGACGCTCTAGTGACACAATCATTCATATGTATTAGAATGTCACAAAACTAGTCATTCCATATTATAATTTTCAATGTAGAGTTCATTTAAATAAACATTTCATTTAAATATAAAGCATTACAATAATCATTTACAACAATACGAGCATATATCAATAAAAGTTGGCAACTAGAATATCTAACATCATATAAGGCACAATATATAACAATAAATTAGAAATAGTCATCATAATATATTAATCCAATGTTCTTGAATGCAAAATACACCAGATATCATCATAAAGCATCTTTTCATATCAAACAACATGATCATGTAGATATGATCAAAACATTAAACAACAACATAATCTAATAATCTAAAATAGAAATGATATTGGTAACCAAAATAATGTATTGTTAAAGAATGCATCTTGTCATGTGGATAATTAGAACATAAAAACAAGATTCTAACTCAAATCAAAATATCATGGAATAGAATGCAACCATGGGAGACACTACATCTATGAGAAATATCCATTAGCCATGTATTATTGAATAGCTATCTTGATCTTGAATTGGTTTACTTCTTCTTTAAAAATATGTAACCAAAGGTAAACTTGTTCCAACCCTTCAAATTTTTCTTATTATTTCAATTTTTTTAGCAACTCTATACATATGGGTCCCCTAAATAGGAGTGCTCCACCAGTTTTGGATAGAATATCTAAACTCTAGATGCATTGTACATATAATCTCACAACAAAACAAAATGTGTCCCCTAACAAGCCTTCTAATTTATTCAAGGAGAATACAATTATGATTTGATACTATCTTGGGGAGGTCCCTTCGAGTGGCATTATACCCAATGTCCCAATTAGAAAAAACTTAAAATCTATGCAATTTGACCTAGATGAGGTGATCCCCCTTCCTATGATTGGACCAATTAAAAGGCCAACTGATCAATTATATATCAATCATGGTAGTTCTACTGATGAAATCTACCAAGTCCAAACATACTATCAAAATAATTAACTAGCCCTCCCATTTTCTTCAGAGGAAAAAGTGGGGAATTAAAATATCCTGCAATAATCTAATGATAATCTTGATCATTTTAGACAAATTTAGGGGCATAACCATTAACAATACACCAAGAAACATATTGAGAATAAAATTTAACTATCAAGAAACTAGCTAAGGAAGAAATAAGAGTACATCCCACCTTTGAAGGATGCCACATAGTAACAACTCCCCCAAAGGATCCATTAGAATTACTTATGAATAAAGAGGAGAAAGGATAGACATTCTTAGTAAAAATCATGAAGGATAAATCCATCATATTTACTTCTTGCAACAACAAAATGTCAATTTTCTTTTCTAAATATAGTTTCTTAGAGCATACTATTTTTTCAAATAGTTTAAGCCCCTCATTTTCCATGAGAGGAACTTAATTTTTTAACTTTATTTGTGGAGTCTAGGGTCATCTAACACACATTGTTAATTTACCTTAGAATTTAGTTGTGCCTAGTGAGTCTCTATGATGGGCATCCACTCTTAGTTTGGATCCACATCAATCTTCTTGTTTCTAGTTTTCCTCTTTTGAGTCATCCAACCCTCATCATTTATTTGAAAAAATCACTAGTAGAAGTACTTGTTGAGTATAAGGTCTTTTTGGGAGGTGGGTAGGGTACTTTGGAAACAATAGGGGTGTTTAGGTGAACCACTTTTCCTTACAATTTATAGCTTCCTGGAGTGGTAGGAACTGGAACCTCACCTAGCACTTTATAGGTACATAGAGTAGTAGGATGGGGGATTTCCCCTTTCTCTAGTGGGGCCACCCTTTTAGGGGTTTCAACACTAGGCTCTCCTTATGTAGGCTTATTAGGGGTTTTCATAAGCTTTAGAAGCCCTTCAATGAAGGGGTACTCATCAATCTCTGGCTTCAAGCCTTCCTTGCTAGTTTTTTCAACAACAGTTGTAACATCATTGTGGAAGTGCATATCTCCTTCTGTTTTAGAGGTTTTTGTGGGGGCTCTCTACATTTAGCTATCTGTACACACAAAAATAACCTCACTATTAATCATATTTCTTCTATTAATTAAATAGATAATATGATCTGTTTAATTAATTCATTAATCATTTCCCTATATTTTAAATCATTAAATTATTTTTCCTCTATCATTCCTAATTTAGCTAATCATTAAAATTATTATTTTTATTAAATGATAAACTTCTTTTACATTTTCCACCCTTTTACTTATAACTCATTCACCCCCACCATTTCATTCACCAAATGTGGGATAAAATGGCCTCCAACTACCTTCAACCACCTCCTTTATCCCACATCCTTCCCTCGACTTCTTTTTCCATTTGAGGACAACCATAAATATATCTCCCCTCTCACATTCAAAGCCTCTTGCATTTGTTATTGTTTGGCATCATAAATATCTCTGCTATTTTTGGATCATTTTGGCATCTTACATTCATCTTTTGAATTCCTCCATTCTTCAATACCTCTTGTGGAATTTTATTTGAGAGCAATAATATTTTAAACACAAGGTTTTTTTTATAAGAGGGCAATGGAGTAGTTTTTTATTTAATGCATTGGTTTTGTTTAACATTAAAATTATTTTTATTTTTATGAAAGGACTTCATTGTAGGATGTTGAAACCAATCTAAATTTATAATTTAGAAATCTATTTTTCTCCTTCTACACTATCAAATGTCTCAGTTTGGGTCTAAGGGGTTTAGTTTAGTTGGTTGAAGCAATGAGTTCTTATTGTGGAGACCCTGGTTCAAATCCCAAGTGGGACATCTTTGTGGAATTCTAGGTTGTGACTCTTCATCTTCCATTGGTTGTATTTGTCTCATTGTAAAAGGTGGATTTATAAGTTGTGACTCTTGGTCTTCCATTAGTTGTTTCTAGTATGGTTTCTTGTAAGGAGATCGTATTTGTCTTGTTTTTATGGTTGAATAAAAAAATTTGCAATGTTGGAATGAGAATAAGATTTGTAAATGATCTATAATATTAAAACAAATGTCTTAGTTTGGAACATTTTTGGCAATAGACTGTAGCATTTTCATAAACCAAAACTTGGGTCTATTTATCCAACTTGGATTGCAAGGTAATAAAATTAGGGAGAGCCTTACTAAAAGGAACATTCACACATAAACAAGAAAACAATAACATGGATTTTACCTTGGTCATATCATCTATTAAAACATAATGACCAAATACACTCCCAATCCACTTGAAAATCTACTCACTCCATAACTCAATTGGGAGTCTTGACATGTTAACCCACACTAGCATTGTCTTGATTAGGTCCACTGGGGGATCAAAACCTAGTTTCCACTTGGAGAGTGAGATACTATTTCCCATAGGCCCATGAACCCAAAAGGATCACTACCAAATCATCATATGTAGTATACTTGAACAAGAAGAGAGTTCTATGCATGACACTTATTGTGATACTCCCTTTCAATTTCCACTTCGATGACGCCATCTCCTTACCATATAAAATATCAATCTAATGGAGATAAATTTCCCGACTAAAGAATCATTCATTAAAGAAACAACCACAACCAAGTTAGGAAGCATTATTGTAGTGCCTTCCTCCATTTGTAGGCACTCAATAAATAAATCATGGTCTACTTGTCTTTGCTTCTTGGTGAAAAGAAAATTTTCCCACCCATTGAGTTCAATAATATCCTTTTAATGCACATGATTTGACCTTTTAAAATTCACAACATTGTTATAATTACATCCCAGAGTGGAATCAATAGAATTAGCAGATTTTCCATCTACATTTTTTTTTGTAGTAGATCCCTTAGTAAGGTGAGGGAACGTGACCCCCACCCCCTTCAGACACCATTTGAAGATGTAGAGTTTGAAATTTGAAAAACCTTTTGCATTTGTGTTTGTTAATCTTTATAAAATAATATTTTTTATTTTACTTTTAAAAAAATATTATTGGAATCATATATATGGGATAGGTTACTTTAGGATTTCTCAGAGTATTTTAAAAGGTACCTTATATTAGGAATAACAATCCACCAACACAACTAAGAGGGGGGTGAGTCAGTTGTAAGATAGATTATTAAACATTAAAAATTATAAACCAAAACCTTAATCAAAATGATAAAACATTAAATGCAACAACATAAAAAAATCCTTTGTTGTCGAGGAAACCCTGTTAAAGGTAAAACCCCGGTGCGAATTAGCACCCAAAAATAGTTTACTAAGAGTATAGTATCCCTGCTAAAATATTTAGCCTTGCTAGGATCTTGTTAATGGATTATAGTACATAGTCCTTGTTAAAGGAAAAACCATATTAGGATTCAAGAGTAACAGTAGGCTCACTGCCTAAAGAAGGTTAAATCCACCTTCAGGACTTACTATCTGAAATACAAGTGTATATGAAATATACAATCCAATGAACTATTTGATAGTAACTATCTTTTCTTGATAAGTTACAGTAAAGTATCTTTATCACATCCTCTACTCTACATCCAATAGACTTC
Organism: Thuja plicata; assembly: GCA_018584345.1. Taxonomy (NCBI): domain Eukaryota; kingdom Viridiplantae; phylum Streptophyta; class Pinopsida; order Cupressales; family Cupressaceae; genus Thuja; species Thuja plicata. The sequence goes on along the minus strand of MU227866.1, from coordinate 1,077,924 downwards.
GCACAAACAAGCTCATAGCTTCCACATTTTATTGTTACCACGCTTCCATAAAAGAAAATAACTTTCTTTTATACAAATTTACAATAAGCAATTAGGTCGGCTGATTAAGAGTTCCCTAATGCACAAATAATTACATGTCCCCTTGCTAAGATACACATGGTACCTATAAGAAGTAAACATCAAGTACATTTCATCAAATATAATCCAAGATCTATAATCAATGCTTGCAATCCATAATGCACGCTCCATCTCTGAAGTCGGCCCCAAATAGGTATCCTCTAGAACACATGCCACACCTGACATCACCAAGAGTCCTACAACCCAAGAATCATAACACACATTACTCAAAATGTATTTTTACGTTCCCCAATCCTCCATAACATGAATCTATATCACACACAAGCTATCCTCAAAACACAAAGACTAACTCTGTCATAGTTCACTGTCACTGTCCAGTACCCTGTCTTAACTAAAACTTTTGTAACTCACTCAATTTGATTAATTAAGCCATGTGACCTTAGAAATAATATTAAAAAACATCCTTGTACACCTCACCATCTTCACACATTCTGAATCAACCGTACACTAGTACTTGTACACTTCTGTCAGTCACCTAAGCAACACTAATAACTAGTTTGTTCTGCCTTAATAGAAACATATGTTGACATCAATGAAAAAACATGAATGCCAAAAACAACATCAGAAACCAATTCCAACAATCTCCCCCTTTGGCATTAATGGAAACATATGGGAAAATTCATCAACCCAAAAGTACTATTTCTCAATACAATCTTCTCAATATCCTCAACACAACTCTCCCTGAAACAGTAGGGATTTTCACATTGAGTCTCTCCACTTTTGAGAACAATGGAAAATGGTGCCATAACTCTACTTCTGACCATCTTTCCTCTGCAAGGTGTATCTTTTTCAAATCTTCATGTCTGCAACAACCAGGTGCAAAATTACCCAAATGTGTTCTATATTGTTCCCGCAATCACTCCCCTTGAGGACTAGATCCATACATCAAGTCAAGAAAATGAAATAGCTCTGAAATCCACTGGACTGATGCATTTCTACATTAATTAGTTCTTGTAAGGAGGGGATCTCACCCCAAGCCTACCTCTAAGATACTCAAAGGCATCCTTTGGAAAAATTTATGTAAATTTATCTTCTATTTGTTTCTTTATGCTGATATACTCCAATCTAATCTCCTTTTATGAAACCTTGTCTCTCAAGAAATGATACTTAATAGAAATATGTTTAGTCTTTGAATGCATAACTAGATTTTTTGACATATTCACTGTGATAGTGTTATCACAATGGATAACCACTGGCTCATCAAAAGTTATTCCAATGCCCTTCAACATTTTCTTCATCCAAACAATCTGTGTGCAATTTATAACAATAACAACATACTCTGATTTAGTAGTAGACTGAGCTATACAATCCTGCTTTTTACTTAACCAAGAAATCAATCTTTTCCCAAGAAAGAATGCACCACCACTTATACTCTTTATGTCATCAACATTTCCTTCCCAATCAACATCAGCATAAGCATGTAAAACAAAATCATCAGAAATTTTATACCATAAACCATAATTTAGTGTCCCTTTCAGATATCCAAATATTGTCTTTATAGCAGCAAGGTGTGCCTTTTTACGACCTGCTTGATATCTTGCCACAATTCCAACTGCATTAACAATATCTGGTCTAGTGTGAGTCAGATATTGGATGCCTCCATTCATGGATCTGTAATTTGTCTAAAAAACACTCCGAGTTTCATCAGTAGTAGTAAGCTTGTGACCAATGACCATATGTGTTCCAACAGGTTTACAATCTTCCATTCCAAACTTCTTCAACATTTCTTTAAGATACTTGGTATGAGAATTAAAAATACCATTCTTGTTCTGATTAATTTGTAGTCTTAGGAAAATTTTCATCTCCCCAATCATTGACATCTCAAATTCATTTTCCATTTCCTTGGAGAAATTTTTACTCATAAAATCATTTCCTCCAAAAATGATATCATAAAATAAAACTTCAACTATTAAAATTCCATCTTCACTAGTTCTTAAGTACAAGTTATTGTCTGCATTACCTTTTTTGAAACTAAGATGAAGTAGATACTTATCCAATCTTGCATACCATGATCTAGGTATTTGTTTCAATCCATATAAATATTTCATCAATTTTAAAACCATGTCCTCATCTTCTGTCAAAGGGAATATATAAGGTTGTTCAATATATACTTCCTCCTCTAGATCTCCATTCAGAAATGAAGATTTCACATCCATCTAATATACTTTGAAGTCTTTGTGTGTAGCATAAGCAAGAAATAATCTTACAGCCTCAAGCTTAGAAACATGAGAAAATATTTCTTCAAAGTCTACTCCTTCTTGTTACGAGTAGCCTTTACAAACTAGTCTTGCCTTATTTATTACAACCATTCCTTCTTCATTCATCTTGTTTATGAAAAACCCACCTAGTTCCTATAACATTTTTATCTTTAGGTCTAGGAACCAGTCCCCAAGTGTTATTTTTCTTTATCTGTTCCAATTCTTCCTACACAGCCTTAGTCCAAGATTCATCTCTACATGCCTCATCAATATTTTTTGGTTCAAATTGAGAAATCAAACAAATTTCATCTCTTATTCTTGATCTTGTCATCATGCCTTTGTTTGCATTGCCAATAATTTGATTTTCACGATGGTTTTTCTTAACATACCTTAGAGTCTTAGGAATTTCAGTAGGATCATTTGATTCATCTTGACATACCTCTATCTCATGATCAATCTAAAAAGGTTCTTCTTGATCTATAGTAACCTCCTTGTTCTCTATAATTTGGTTAGAGTCATATATCCTTGATGGAAGTAACCCCGAGGTGTGCTTACACAATACTTCAAGACAAGACCTAGCTTTCCCTAGTCCACTTAAGATCCTAATTCCTCTTTTAGGACCACACCATCCTCAAGGAACTGAGCCTAAGACTCCTCTTAACTCTTATCTAAGAGTTACAACTATTTTGTTTCACTTTGAAGGACATCCACCATTAGTTTTGTCTAACAATGCTTCTCATTGGTTTTGAAGAATTCTATTTCCAAATCCTTCATACCAACTCTACACATGTCACAAGTGTCTTTTACACTCTTTGTATTTTCATTCTTCATCCATGCAATCCATATTTCATAGGTATTCAATCCCAACTTAGTCAAGTTCCAAAATTGCACCCAAATTGTCCTATTAGGCCTAAAGCACCAGTTAGCCCTATCTAGAGGGTTTTTAAAGATTTACTCTGAAAAATTTCACACAACCCCTAAAACCAATCTAGGATCCAAATACCCTTTTGGGAAACCTAAGATATTTCTAAGGTCTAGGGTCCCCAAACTGTCCGTACACCTCTGTTCTAAAATGTAGGGCTATTAGGCTTATTTTGGCTCCTCACAAGCACTCCTCTGATTTCTATGAAAAAATCAATCCAAATGGATTGGGTGGGTTTTGAACTTGATTCTAGGCATCTATGAGACCCTAAAGACACTGAGACCACACTTGGTTCAGTATTCCCATGCACACCCTTTTCTCTGCATTCTTGTTTTCACCTGCCATACACCTAACCAGACTATCCTAGCTCGCATAGGGCATGGATTTAAAATTTTCAAATCAACTCTCCTGATCTCCTACCTACATATGTAAACTTTAAAGAGGCTCCCCTAATGAATTCATTAAACCTTTTTCATTTCCCATGGTTGAATTTCATGGGGGAGCCATAAAACCAAAAATGTAAAGTGCCTTGACAAATTTGATGTTTTATCCTTGTTTTTCTGCCTTAAGAATTTTGTCAAACACTTCCCTTGCAACCTCAGTTTGCTGATGTTTGATTGTTTTGGTTTGGTTTTTTATGCCAAAGATGTTTGAATGAATACAAATGATCGCAAACAGCTAATTGAAAGACTAAATGATATGCAACTTCTTTGTATTCTTTTCCAAATGCAAATACATGAATTTCTGATATAAAATGCACACCTACAGCCAAGAGGTATTTTTACAAACACTTGGCATGCAACCTATGAAGAACTATGCAATGAGATATTTTTTCAAAAAATTGTTATGCAATCAGTTGTAACATTAAGACAAACAATTGCCATGAACCCTTATAACTCCAATATATATATTGCAATGTTTATGATGTTACAAAGGGAATGCAATCTATATTTCTCAGTCAAGACT
>MU227866.1:1036612-1050810 GCA_018584345.1 Thuja plicata | reverse complement strand
AAATCAATGTAAAACATTTTACTGATAGTTCATTTCTAGCCATTCATCATTAAATCATAACTCATTTAATATGTCCAAATAACTGCAATAACCAATTATATATGCTCAAATATCTCATAAAATGCTACTAAATAATAATCATAGTCCATCATAAAACCCAAAGTGTCAAAGCAATAGTCTTGTCTGTCTAACCTAGGAAGATTCTAGGGTGGGCATTACAACAATCTTGCATAACATGAATCCATATCGCATGCAAGTTATCCTCAAACACAGAGACTAACTCTATCATAGTTCATTGTCACAGTCCAGTACCTAGTCTTCACTAAAAATTTTGTAACTCACTCAATTTGATATATTAAGCTACGCGACCTTAGAAATAAGATCACCGCACATCACTGTAGACATCACCATGTTTGCACATTCTAAATCAACTGTACAGTACCCACACACTTCTTTCAGTCACCTAAGAAATAGTAATAACCAAGCTTTTATGCCTTAATAGAAACATATGTTGACACCAGTGACAAAACATGAATGCCAACCGCAACATTAGAAATGAATTGCAACACCGTATTCCTCAAGAATTATTAATAATTTAATGTATTGAGTGGGATTGGAAGGTTTACGTGTGAGTACTCAACTTAACCCACAAGACCTAGAGTGCAATTCACTCTATATTAATCTAGAAGATGAGCTTGATGTAGATCACATGTTTTGAGTATGGGGTCTTTATTATTTTTTCAAGAAAGTATTTTAAGCTTATAAGTAGTTGGGTTTGACAATTTGGAATTTCACTTGACTCCTTGTTGGCTAAGAAGGGATGACATAACACTCCCTTTTATATCCTCTCATTTATTTTGGTAATGAGTTATTTTTGTCTTTCTTTATTTGGAGTTTTGAAGAGTACTTAACATTGAAATTAGATATTATATTTAGAAGGAATACTCTCCTCAAATTTTAGTAATATAAGAGTAAAATCTACGGTACCATGATTTACCTTATTTGATTGGTTGAATATCGGGGGAAGTATACAGGCCATCACTTGCACTAAAAATAATGTCATATAACTGAGGCATGATTAAGCCACCAAACCTAGGATCCTATCAATCCATGCAAATAACCTCCAAATAACACAAAAACCCAACATTAGCAAGTTAAAACAACATATTCCTAGGCAACTAGTCTGGAGACCTCAATAATCAAAATGTCTCAATCACTAATATAATTCTCAGCATGTTATTACAAGAAAATAAGTTAAATTATAAAGATAATGGGTTGGAATATTATGCATATATGTCCTGACATTGATGATTTTTCATTGATGTCAACATATTTCTACTATTTATGACAGTGTTACTGTGAAGTTCAGTGATATGTTTGGATCGGTATAGACAGTGTGTTGATTATTAGTATAATATCTAGATGTATGTATTGTGTTGAGGGATGTCTATAGTTGAATCATATCAACTTACAGAGGCTTCCATGGTGAATCTAGTGAGTTATTAGTTTTTGTGTTGAGACAAGTATTTGTGGATGTTCAGTGATGACAGTGTTTCAATATTTGGTTTGGTATGGTTCAAATTTGCACTATTTTGGTATGTAGACCCATGTGGACTATTTTGGACATTTATGTGTGTCCTCAAATTTATTGGTTCATGATTTGGAGACCTGCAAGACATTTTTCTTGATTGACAAAGTTTACTATTGTTTTCTTGAGGTTAAGTTTGGAGATGCTGATGATTTTAGAGATTAGAGTTGATGTGGCTGCTCTTGAGGTTATTCATGATTCTTTTGGATGTTTCTAGACCATGATCCTATTGTTTTTTTGGTTTTTATTGATTGGTTTGGATTTTATTTGGGATCGTGTTATGTATTATTCGATATTAATTGGTTTGCATTAAATATTGTATCGTGCATGATTGTAATTTTGTAATTTAGTTCCTTGGCCAACCTTGAAGAAATAAGTGGACAAACTGTATAAATGTAATTATCTTATGATCATGTATGAGAGTTAGAGTGTGGTTGTGAAGATGTATGAGTGAAATGTGCAATTGAGGAAGAGATCTGGTGTAGAAAATAAAATTATATATGTACTTCAATGGAATTGTATAAATGTAATGATCTTGCCATCATGTATGAGAGTTATAGTGTGGTTGTGAAGAGGTATCAGTGGATTGTGCAATTGAGGTTGAGATATGGTGTAGAAAATAAAATTATACATGTAATTCAATGGAACTTAAAAAAGCATGTTGAAGATGTTATTATCCAATTCATGACTTGTGATTATAGTCCATGATTTTTGTAAGGTAGTGAGCCTTCCATAGGGTTGTATCCCTCTTGTATTGTAGTGAGCTCTAGGTAGTGTGCCTGAATGCATGTGAATTTCCATTTTAATACCTTTAATAGGGTATAGTTATTTTAATAGAGTACATCATCTTGTGGGTTCATTCCCACCGTGGTTTTTCCCTTGACCGAATTTCCCACGTCAAAATTCTTGGTTTTATATGTTCTTGATGTGTTGTGGATCTATACTTTACTATTCATTAATTAGATCTATGGTTTAAGGTTAATGGTTGTTAAAGTTTGAAGGGTTGGATACAACGGATTCACCCCCATCATTTGTGTGCTTCCTTATTTCTATCAATTGGTATCAGATCTTAGTTCCTCTTTGGGAAGCTTAATCGCTTGAGGTGATATGAAATGACAAATTTTAAGGACAATCCAAGATATGATGGAAATAACTATTCTATATAGAAATTTTTCATGGAAACACACTTGAGATGCATTGGTGAAGAATATTGGGAGATTATTGAGTCAACATATAATCCTCCTACAAATATTTCTACTGCTACTCCTTATGAGAAAAATAAATTTGAATACAATATCAAAGCTAAGGAAGCATTGTTGAGTGTCATGTCTGATATGGAGTACACAAATGTTATGGAATTGAAGACTGCACATAATATCTAGAAGAAGTTGGAAACCTTACGTGAAGGAGATTCCTATGTGAAGCTAGCTAAGTTCTAGAGCCTAAAAGGAAAGTATGAGACATTGAGGATGAGTGAAGATGAAAATGTTACTTCTTACATGCAGAAGGTGAATGAGCTTAAATGAGGTATCAGATGTGTTGGTGGAAAGTTAGATGAATTAGAGATTGTTGCTAAAATATTGAGATGCTTGCCTCCCTCATACAAACACAAGGTTGTTTTTATTGAAGAGATAATAATAGTGACAAATGTGACAAGGGACATGTTGATTGGTAAGTTAACTAATTTTGAGATGAGTGAATTTAGTGATGCTCTTCCTAAAGTTGAGTCTTCATTTAAAGAAACTATTTTAATGATAAGTAGAGCTATGATTTGGGATAAATATCTTCTATAAGTACATCAAGATATGCAAAAGAATGGGACAAAATTAAATAATAAGAGATAAAGCTTGAAGAACTTGAAGCCCTTATTGCGAAGAGGTTTCCTAAAGGAGCTAGTAAGGATGAAGGAAAGTTTCCTCTTAAATATTTTTCTTCCAAAAAGATTGGTCATTTTTCTTCAAGATGTCTGGATATAGAGCCTAAGAATAAACCTAGAAAATTATAACCTAGATATTAGAATAAATGTTACTATGTTGCTAATTAAGGTATAACGGATGATGAATCTGATGAAGGTAGCTCAAAATATGATGAATGTGTATTTATTTATATCAAGGAAGAAGATTAGATCCCCAATGAGACTACTAGTTGCATGAATGAAGAAATATCCCTAGCTACACATGTTGAAGAGAAAGATGAATGGGTAATTGATAGTTGATGTTCACATCATATGACTAGAGATAAGAGAAAATTTGTGAGCTTGGAAAGGTATGATGGTGGCGTTGTTAGATTCAGTGATGACACTCCTTGTGTGATCCATGGTAGAGGTTATATTACTCTTGATGGTAAGGATAATACTGATGATTTTTTATATGTTGAAGGTCTAAAGCATAACCTTTTGAGTGTTGGACAGTTAGTTGACAAAGGTTATGATCTGTAATTTAAGAATAGAAAGTCTAGAATCTTGGAAAGTTCAGGTATTGATATTGCAACAGGTACAAATAAAAAAGGTATTATGTCTTTCAATTGAATAGTATTGATAGAAGATGTTTGATTTCTCAAATTGATGATGGTTATGGTATAAGAGGTTATGTCATGTGAACTTTGATAACATTATGAAGCTAAGTGCTACCAAAGAAGTGAGAGATATACCTAAATTGTTGAAGCATGATATTGCTATGTGTAAGGAATGTTAGATGGGTAAGCTAACTAGATCTACTTTCAAAAGTAAGACTTATTCTTCAAGTGGATTGTTAGATCTTGTGCATACTGATTTATGTTGTCCATCTAGAACTAGAAGTTATTATGGAGATAGATATTTCATACTATTCATTGATGACTATTCAAGGATGATGTGGGTTACTTTTTTAAAGGAGAAATATGAAGCTTTTGACAAATTCAAAATCTTTAAGGCTATGGTTGAGACATAGATAGGTTTGAAGCTAAAATATCTGACATTTGAAAGACGTGGTGAATTTACATCCAATGAATTTAATGAATTTTGTGAAGAGCACGGGATAAAGAGATAGATTTCTGCTCCGTGGACCCCATAGAAGAATGGTATTGCTGAGAGAAGAAACAAAAATATTCTAGACACTGCAAGGAAAATGGTGATTGAAGGAAATGTTCTATATGTGTATTGGAGAGAAGTTGTGAGAACTACATTTTATACATTGAACTAGGTACAAATCAAGAATGGTATTGGTAAGACTCCTTATGAACTATTGTATGTTCATATTACTACTTTGAAATATCTCATAATCTTTGGAAACAAATGTTATATCGAAATAGATGAAGATTTAGGGAAAGTGTATCCTAGATGTGAGGAAGGTATCTTTCTTGGTTATTCCACAAAGAGAAAGGAATACAAATGTTACAATAACAGGTTGAGAAAGATAGTTGAGAGTTCTAATGTTAAAGTGGATGAAAGAAATTAGGGACAAGATAGATCTTGTGGATATGACTTAAATGATCAAGATGACAATACGAATCAAGGAATGCAACAAACTCAAAATTAGAATCATATTGTTCTAGGGAATCAAGATGAAGAAGTTATTGCAGATGAAGATGAAGCAGAGAGACAAGAGTCTGGTATACATTTAAATCCTAAGAATCGAAGGTATGTGACATTGAATCATTCATAAAATCAGATAGTAGGTGATAAGAATAAAGGTGTTCAAACTAGAAGAAGACTTACTAAAAATAGACAAGAGATTTATTTGATTTCAAAGATTGAACCTAAAGATGTGAATGAATCTTGAAAAGATGAACATTAGGTGAAAGCTATGGGAGAGTAATTAGATCAGATTGAGAAGAATAAGACATGGATTCTAGTTCCTAAATCTAAGGACGAGAATGTGATAGGTACTAAATGGGTTTTTTAGAAACAAACTGGCTGAATATCGTGAAGTGGTTCAAAATAAGGCAAGACTTATTTGAGATTACATGACATAATAACCTGGCCAAAATAACCCTAGACATAATAAACCGGCCACAATAACCCGAGGAAAAAATAACGAAGGGTCATAATAACCCATTGCAAAATAGCTTGTAGTCAAAATAACCCATGGACAAAATAACCCCATAAGATTATGGAGAAAGGAAAACAAAATTTATAAATTACAAGTATATTTCTAAATTTTTTTTTAATTCAAATGTTCAATTAAAGTTTCAAATTATGAGAAATGCCTCTTATATAATCTAAAATATTATTATTGTCATAACCATCAACTAGTATTTTTAGTCTTTCTTTGAATTCATGATATTTTTTCCTGCTTGGTTGTGTAGTGTGTCCAGCCATATAGTTCTCTATTTTATTCTCTTGGAGACCCTATTCATTTTTCACTTCTTTGATGAATTTCCAGATTGAGCTATGCATTGATTGAAGCTATTCACTAAATCCTCTATGCCATACTAACTTGATCTAAAATAACCATGGGTTATTTTGGCCATGTGTTATTTTGTCCATGGGTTATTGTGTCCTTGGGTTATTAGGGTGGGGTTATTGTCTATAGGGTTATTTTGGCTGGGTTATTATGTTTGATTACCCTTGTTTGAAAAGGTTATTCATATGTGGAAGGTATTGATTTTGAGGATACTTTTTCTCTTTTGCTAGAATTGAAGTTTTTGAATTATTTCTTGCTTATGCTACTTACAAAGATTTCAAGGTCTATCAGATGGATGTCAAGTCTACATTTTTGAATGGTGAGTTCGAAGAAGAATTTTATGTAGAGAAACCAGATGGATTTACATTCACTAATCAGAGCAATGTGGTTTACCGATTGAAGAAAGATTTGTATGGTTTACTAAAGATTGGATTTAACAAAGGTATTGTTGATAGTAACTTATATTTCAAGATTGATTATGATAGCATTTTAATTGTTGAAGTATTTGTTGATGATATCATTTTTGGTGGGAAAGATAAGTTTATTAAAGAGTTTTCCAATATAATGAAAAAATAATTTGAGATGTCAATATGATTGGTGAGATGAAATTATTTCTTGGTCTGCAAATTACTCAATCAAAAAAAGGAATTTTGATATCTCTATCCAAGTATGTGAAAGAAATGTTGAAGAAATTTGGTATGGAAGATTCTAAACCGGTTGATACTCCTATGGTGACTTGATGCAAGTTGAAAAAAGATGATTATTCTTATAAATAAAATTAGACCAGATATAGATCAATGATTGGTGAATCATTATATTTGACTCAAACCATGCCTAATATTATGAATGTTGTTTTCATTGTTGCTACATTTCAAGAAGATTCAAAATAATCTCATTGTGTGAATGTTAAAAGAATATTCAAATACTTGAAAGGGACAGTTGAATATGGTCTATGGTATCCTAAACATGATGATTTTGCATTGATTTGTTTTACTGATGTTGATTGGGCAGGTAATGTCAATGATATAAAGAGTACACATGATGGTGCATTTTTCTTGGGAAAGAGAGTGGCTTCATGGAAAAGAAAAAAGAAAAATCATACTTCACAATCTAATGTAGAGCCATACAATGTTTCTACTACTATTAATTATACATAATTGATATGGATGAAGCAAATGTTGAATATCAAAATTGAGTATGATGAGCCTATTTCTATCTATTGTGATAAGTCAAGTGCAGTTAACATTTCTAATAATCTAGTGTTACATTCAAAGACAAAGAATATATCTATCAATTTTCATTTTTTGAGAGAGAAGGTTAATGAGAAGGAAGTAAGATTGGAGTATGTTCCTACTAAGGAAAAAATTATGGATTTCTTCACAAAGCCATTATCTAAAGAGACCTTTGAGTATATCAGAGGTAATTTAGGGGTGCTTACCCATCCTGATCAGAACTATGGTGCATTGGTGTGCATCAGTCTAATATAGTCACAGAGATATCCTTTTATCTAGATTGGTGTTTGGAGGATACTACTCAGGAGGAGTAGCCATCTTGGTAAGTTAGGTGCTTGTTCAAAATTTTGGCCTCTATAGTTAAGTGCATGTATGTGTCTTTGTCATTGATGTCAAAGGGGGACATATAGTCATGTGAAAAAAAAGGAAAACCAAATGGTGAGAAAATTTCAATGTTGGGGAGAGATAACAAAGGGGTTGAAAATTTCAATGAAGAGAGATTTAGTATGAGAGACATTGTAGAGAGACTCTCAAATATATACATTTAGATATTGTTGATTTTATTTCCTTGTGCATTGATCGTTTTCACATCATATGTTGCCATCAATTCCAAAGGGGGAGATTGTTGGAATATTATGCATATATGTGTTGACATTGATGTTTTGTTATTGATATCAACATATTTCTACTATTTGTGACATTGAACTCCAGTGATGTTTAGTGATATGTTTGGTTCAATACAGATAGTGTTTTGATTAGAATTATATGTGAAAGTATGTGTTGTATTGAGGGATGTTTGTAGGATTCATTCCAACTTACAGAGGTTAGCATGGTGATTTTAGTGAGTTATTTATTTTTGTGTTGAGACTGGTATTTTTGGATGTTCAGTGGTGATAGTGTTTCAGTATTTGGTTTGATATTGTTTTAAATTGAAATATTTTGGTATGTGGACATATGTTACTGTTGAACTATAACTGATTGAATGTTTGAAGATGTTAAGTTGATGATCACCAAGCTGCAGAAAGTTAATGCAAGACATTAAATCAGTTAATATATTGTATTGTCATTGATGTCAACTTGATATAATCTGATTGGTCATATACATATTGTCAAAGACTTCAAAGAACCAAAGAGATAAAGGTTATATTATCGGTAATGCATAAAAGTTCAGTATAAACCAAGTGACTCTTAGGAATAGTCCCAAGAGATAACTGAGAGGGGGGGTGTGAATCACTTATCTACAAGATTCAATTCTTTATCCAATTAAGTATAGAATAACATTAAGTATAAACACAATAAGATAACACAGATTATAACACCACAATTTTGGTTATGGGGAAACCCAAAATAGGTAAAAAACCTAGTGGGAATTAGCACCCACAAAGAACTACACTAGTGTATAATGATCCTTGTTAGAATATCTTAAAACCCTGTTAGGAGTTGATCTTTACAATGCATTAAGGACAGTGACCTGGTCAAAGGTTAGACCCTGTTAGGAGTCTTTTATAAATAACCCTGTTAGAGGTGAGGACACACTACTCAAATGATGAAGGTTGCAACCTTCTGCACAATAGATATACACTATATATGATATTGAACTATGAATTAGACCTATTTTCTTGATAAGTTCCAGTGAATTATATACACTCTCTACTTCTTCACATAGATCTTCAACTGATGAATGATATAGCTTTACTGGCCCAATACATCAAACATTCTTCTCTGCTACTTTCTCCACATTTTCCACTAATATCGATCACAAATGATCTTCTATAAGTATCCTCCTCCAAAGATATGAACAAGTTGGCTTGTAGGAAACTCTTCAAAAATCTCTTCATCATCCAAACTAAGCACGCAACACAAATAGAACCATGCAACTCAAGATGAGTAGATGCGTCACTTCACACAATCAACTCCACCAAATTAACTCAAACTTCACTCTCTAGATGAAACTTGTTAAGCGCTCTTAACCAAATATTCTAAACTCATAAATAAACACAAATCCAAACACGCATATCCAAATGATAGATGCAATCTAAGAAACAATATAAATACTGTCATCTCTTAATAAAAAATCTCCTGAAATTGTAACTAGAAAATAGATCATCATAACTCAACTTCAATTGCACAACTAAATCTGCATCTATGAACATAGCATAATTAATATTACTACAATAGAAAAATAAATGCACAAGGCTCCAACATATCTATACTAAGAATTACATACAGGTCACTGTTGCATACTATATGTTGTCATCAATGACAAACATACAGTCAACCATTGGCTCAAAGGAAAATCTTCAACAATATCCCCCTTTGACATTGATGGCCACATATGATATGAAAAACACCATCAATCCAAAAGTATTCTTTCTTTTTACAATCTTCTCAATATCCTCAACAAAACTCCCCTTAACTGCTACATCTCCTTATACTCCATTTGATTTTTCATGACTGTATACTCCCCCAGACTATATAGTTCCCCTTTGACATCAATGGAAAAGGGTGCCAAAATAAATAAGCACGGGTACTACTCCTGAGGTAGAGTAGTAGTCAACCATTCATTAGTCACCAAGGACTGATGCACTTGCTACGAATTCTAATCAAACTTGGGGAAGGGAATTACTCCCAACTTCTCCCTGAGATACTCAAAAGTATCTTTTGGTAAAGGCTTTGTGAATATGTCTACTAACTATTCTTTAGTGCTCACATAATCCAATTTTACTTCTTTATCTGCAACTTTCTCTCTTAGAAAATGATATTTTATTTCAATGTGTTTTGTCTTTGCATGCATCACAGGGTTCTTTGACATATTGATAGAGCTAGTGTTGTCACAATGAATAACAATAGGATAATCAATCTAAATTCCAAATTATTTTATCATCTACTTGATCCAAACAATTGTAGAACAATTTAATGCTACTGCTACATACTCTGCTTCTGTTGTTGACTGAGAAATACAATTTTGCTTCTTGCTTGTCCAAGTAACTAATCTATTTCCAAGAAATACTGCTCCTCCTAAGGTACTCTTTCTGTCATCAACACAACCTGCCCAATCTGCATTTGTATACACATGAAGTTGTACATTCTCTGAATTAGGATACCATAAACCATAGTTTATAGTCCCTTTTAAGTATCTAAATATTATTTTTATTGCCATTAAGTGATTTTGTTTAGCTTCAACTGCAAATATTCTAACAATGCCAACTCCATTAGAAATATCTTGTCTAGATTGAGTAAGATATATGAGTTTTCCAATCATAGACTTGTATAGTGTCTTGTCAACTGTTGTAGAATCATCATCTTTAGAAAGCTTTCTTCCTATAATCATGGGGGTGCTTACTGGCTTGCAATATTCCATCTTGAATTTCTTCAATATTTCTTTCACATACTTAGACCGATTAATGAATATACATCTATCTTTCTATTGTACATTTAATCCCAAAAAGTATTTGATAGGTCCAATCATGCTCATTTCAAAATCACTCCGCATCTCTTTAGAAAAATCTGCACTAAGTTTGTCATTGCCACCAAAAATAATGTCATAAAAAAAATAGCTCAACAAGTAATAATCCTTCAGGTGTCTCTCTTATGAATAAGTTACAATCTTTTGCTCCTTTCTTGAATCTGATCTTCATCAAGTAACCATCTAGTCTTTCATACCATGCTCTAGGGGATTTCTTAAGTCCATAAAGGGATTTCTTCAGTCTGCATACCATGTCAGGTTTGTCTCATAAACTAAATCCTTCAGGTTGTTCTATGTAGACTTCTTCCTTCAAGTCACCATTCAGGAATGCTGACTTGACATCCATCTGATATAATTAAAGTTCTTGAATGTTGCATAAGCTAAAAACAATTTTATAGCTTCCAATCTTCTCACAAGGGCAAATGTATAAGAGTAATCCATACCTTCTCTCTGTGCATATCCTTTATATACCAATCTTTCTTTGTTTCTTACCACTGTACCATCTTCATTCATCTTGTTTCTAAATATCCACTTGGTTCCAATCACATTTTTGTCACAAGGTCTAGGGACCAATTCCCATGTGTCATTCTTAATTATCTAATCTAACTCTTCTTTCATTGCTTTCTGCCAATATGAATGATTACATGCATTTTCAACACTTAAAGGTTCAATTTGTGAAAGTAAACATACCTCTTCATCAACTATTAAACCTTTTTCTCTAGATCTTGTCATGACTTTACTACTCGGATCTCCAATGATATCTTCTTTTGAATGATATTTGGATGCGAATTTTGGAACTTTAGTTGTGACATTCTCATCTGTTATCTATGATTCCTCTTCACTTGGTTCAGGTTCATTGCATGATACATCAATGCAGTCAAACATTTCTTCAATAACAATTTATTTACTGATAGGTCTTGGTTCATCTTCAATCATAGGTGATGACATTAATTTTCTATTAGTATTCAAACAACACTTTCGGCAAGCATACACCGAAAGACAGGACAAGAGAAAAACGAAGATCATATCTTAAGAGATCACTGAAGATGACTAAGTGCAAAGAGAACCGACGAAACAACTTAGTGTGTAAACTGAAAAATGCAATGACAGAAAGATAAAGAGGAACCCGATAGAGGAACCTGACATGCAAGATATAGTGCAGACTGATGAGACAGTTAAAGAGTAATCGACAGATAGAAGCCAAAAGTCAATTGCAGCCCGTAAAAAGTGGATTTGACTTTCACGTCAGATAAAGAAAGATTATTCTATTTATAGGATATTGATTTGTTTTTTAATCCACTTCTTTAGGTATAAGAAACATGAATGTAAGTGCTTTAATCAGTCTAACTAATTTAAAACACATAGACTAGGAGATCTAGGTACAAGTTGTAAACCTGATCTTAGAGTTAACATTGTTTTTCTCAAAACTTAATGAAGTCAATCCATCTTATAAATAGATGATGCAATCATTCATTATTCATGGATGAAGAGGATGTGAAGAGAGAGGATAAAATGAATGAAGCATACGAGCACATCTATGGATCAAATTGAGAGTTTCAAGAACAAGAACAAAAAAAGGTGAATTTGGTTAGCAAGAACCAAGAACACAGGATACCGAGAATCAAAGGTATTATTCAATCACAATAAGGTTATAATACTTTTCATGTAAAATAAATTGGATCTGTATCTGTATAGTCAGAAAATGGAAGCACTTCCATTGTAGACTTGTTTAGCCTTCCGAGTAAGTGGTTTGGGGTCATGACAAGTGCCTTGAATGGGTTCCTGATCTTGACATGGCTTCCCCCCTATTATGTCCTTCTTTTGACTCCTTTTTAGCCTGATTTCTGCATTCTAGACTGCAGACTGGTGATTCTGGGTTCAAGGTTAGGTTTGACCATTTAGGTCTAGGTCAACCTTGACCCTGACCTAGGTCAAGGTTTACCTTGATCCTGACCTAGTTCAAGGTCGACCTCAACCTTGACCCAGGGTTCAGATCCTGGGGTCTCACAGTTTCTGGATGTCGGTCTTTGCAAAAGTGTTTTCCTACTTTTGATTTGGTTGTTTTGGGTTCCAAAGCGTCGATTCCTAAATTATATTTAATATAGATCCTCTCTTAGGGTTAAAGGCTTTAATGGGAATTTAATTATCCTATGTCAGCCTCTTAGAAGATTGTGCCCTAGTTTCATATAAAAGGGATCTTTCTCCTCTCATTTTCTCTAAGTCTCCCAAGTGCAAAAAGTCTTCTAATCGTGATCAAGCATTATCAAGTGAAGTTCAAGCAAGCTAAGGAGCAATATTTGAAGCAATCATTCATCCATTCAAGCATCCCTTTTCATGAAGGAGATCCATTGGAGGCCATTGGAGGATTCCAGCTACATAGTGCCCTTTTGGTGATCTCTCCATCCACCTTCTTCCAAGCCTATTCCAAATTCAAGAACCCATTCAAGACTTGGTGTTGGAGATCTAAAAGCAAGAGATTAAAGACATCCTACCTTTCTACATTCCACATTTTGAAGCATACTTTTGAATCCATGGATTCAAATCCACCATAAGGACTTTTAAAAGCAAGGTGAATTTGAGCATTTACTTTGTTTATCTTTATGCAATTGCAATTATGCTTTAAGGTTAATTCCAAAACCAGGGTTTGACTAAGGAAAACCCCTCCACCATAACAAACAATCCTATTTTTCTTGTAGGTACAGGTTTGGGACTACGGATTTGAGACCAGATATGGATACCCTTTTCGACTTTCTTTTGGACAACGCGAACAGATTCTCTGTCGGACCTGTGTAGGTTAGGGTCGACATTATTGGGTTAGGGTTGACATTTTTTGGTCAAGGTCAACCTTTTTCATAAGATGACATCATATCGGGAAAATATTTCTGGGTTTTGTTCATCTCTGCATTCTGGTTTGGGATCATCTATCAGTTTTTCTAGAAATAGTCTACAGACCTTAGAAAACAACATTCTTTGATCTACAATTTTGTAAGGTTGGATCTTCTTCTTATCCTTTTCAATTACTATAATTAATATTCATTTAATCAATTAATAGAATTTAATATCCCCTTCTTTGTTCTCTTTCTGAATAGTTGATTCATTTGTGCATTAACCCTTCTTTTGGGTTGATCAACTTGGAGCTTCCATTTGTGCATTTCAGGATAGAAAAGGAGCATCTTATCTTCTCCCTAATCACAATTACAATACACAATCAATCAAATTCAATTAAGTTTAAAGTAGGGTTAAGGAAATCAACACACTTTAAGCAAATAAAACAAAAATTAACAAATAATCTCCTTACCCCTTTCCAAAAAAATCTTTACATTTTGGTGAACCCGCGATAGACAACTCTTTCTTTTTTGGTGTTAGATTTACATTGTTTATGCTAGATCTTGCATGTTCTTTAAAATTGCATTTAAATTCAATAGATCAAAATTTTGTGTTAGTTCATTTGCATTGTATTGGTGTATGAGCTTTACCACATCTAGTCCTACTTATAGTATCCCGGTTAGAAGAAGCCATAGACTTATGGG
>MU227866.1:957723-1033586 GCA_018584345.1 Thuja plicata | reverse complement strand
CTGGCTATCATTCCTACTATATTGGATATAGTCCCTCTTGCGAGTTGCCCACCTACCCTAAATAACATAAACCAAGATGGGGAGGGTTGAAAACATGCTTGATTGGCTCATCCTTTATGGTAGCCCTCTTTTATGTTTATATGTTTTAATGTGCTTCTCCCATAATGTGTTTTTCTAAATGTTTGTTAGACTCTTTTATACGACCTTTGCTACACTGTTGGTACAAGGTGATAAAGGAATCAAATCTGTTGTTCAATTCTTCTATGTGTATCTTCATTCTTCTATATGTTGTTTCATGTTATGTTGTACTTGTGCTAATGTTTGTAACTATTTTCCTTGTACAATCTGCTTGGATCTACAACATGGTAGTACTAATTCTTTTTGGTCTCCATGTTGTGGTCTGAAAAGATTCCTCTTCGTAATTCTTAAGTTTCTTTCCTCCTTTGTGATTGTAGTTCTACTTTCTTTGGGGAATGGTATCAATTCATTTGTAATAATATTATATTTCTATGTACATGTTATCTTATGATCATACTGACCCCACATTAGGTAGATCCCTCTTGTGTTATTATGTATGTTTATGTTTTATTTCCCTTGATTTGTCTTCCTTTGGGGGCATCTCACAGTGGAAACGTAATCTGTAGAGTTGTTGATGTTTTTGTTAAAACCATTGCTCCTTTTAAAGTGTTAGCAATGAATTTAACATGGGGGCATACACTCTACTCATTTTTTGCACACATACATGTTCAAAATAGTTTTCAAGATTTAAAACTTTTCCCTTTATGGATTAAAAGAAACTAATCCTTAAAGCATGGACATTTTACTTTTTTAGGATCTCTTGATCCCTCTAGTTTAAATTTACATAGATCTCTTGATCCCATCAGTTTTCAATTTACAATATTTTGATCCCTTTAAGAATGTATCTCCCTGATGGGTTGACTAGTGAGTAGCCACATTCACTAGGCAGTTCAACTCCATCTTTCCAGTTACACTTTTTGTGTGGTTCACAATGAGACATAAGTTCTCACTGGGCAAGATAATCACACCCTTTCTCTCTCTTCTTAACTAAGTGATGTCTCTCTTATCATGATCTTAGGGTGGATAAAGACTTAAGTCCCTTGGGGGCTTGAGGGTTTCTTTATCCCTTTTTGTTCCAATAATATTTTATGTTCTTTATGTTCTCCTTTACCAAGAGTTTGTGTTGAGCTCATACTCTTGCTAAAGTGGGGGCTAAATGTATAGTCAGAAAATGGAAGCACTTCCATTGTAGAATTTTTTAGCCTTTTCAGTAAGTGGTTTGGTGTCATGACAAGCACCTTGAATGGGTTCCTAATCTTGACATGGCTTCCCCCTGTTATGTCCTTCTTTCCACTCCTTTTTAGCCTAATTTCTGCATTCTGGACTGTAGACTGGTGATTCTGGGCTTCAAGGTCAGGGTCAACCTTTTTGGTCTAGGTTGACCTTGACCCTAACCTAGGTCAGGGTCAAGACCTAGGTCAAGGTTGACCTCAACCCTGACCTAGGTCAAGGTTGACCTCGACCTTAACCCAGGGTTCAGATCCTGAGGTCTCACAATTTCTGGATGTCGGTCTTTGCAAAAGTGTTTTCTCGCTTTCGGGTCAGTTGTTTCAGGTTCCAAAGCATTGATTCCTATACTATATTTAAAATAGGTACTCTCCTAGGGGTAAAGGCTTTAATGGGAATTTAATTATCCTATGTCAGCCTCCATAGAAGATTGTGCCCTAGTTTCATATAAAAGGGAGCTTTCTCCTCTCATTTTCTTTAAGTCTCCCAAGTGCGAAAGGTCGTCTAATCGTGATCAAGCATTATCAAGTGAAGTTCAAGAAAGCTAAGGAGAAAGATTTGAAGCAATCATTCATCCATTCAAGCATCCATTTTCATGAAGGAGATCCATTGGAGGCCATTGGAGGATTCAAGCTACATAGTTCCCTTTTGGCGATCTCTCCATCCACCTTCTTCCAAGCCTATTCCAAATTCAAGAAACAATTAAAGACTTGGTGTTGGAGATCTATAAGCAAGGGATTGAAGACATCCTACCTTTCTACATTCCACATTTTGAGGCATACTTGTGGATCCATGGATTCGAATCCACCGCAAGGACTTTTACAAGCAAGGTGAATTTGAGCATTTACTTTGTTTATCTTTATGCAATTGCAATTATACTTTAAGACTAATTCCAAAACTGGGGTTTGACTAAGGCAAACCCCTCCCCCACAACAAAAAATCCTCTTTTTCTTGTAGGTACAGGTTTGGGACTGCGGATTTGAGACAAGATTTAGATACCCTTTTCAGATTTCTTTCAGACTGCACGAACATATTCTCTATCAAACATGTGCAGGTCAGGGTCAACATTATTGGGTTAGGGTTGAAATTTGTGGGTCAAGGTTGACCTTTTTCATAAGACAACATCAGATCAAGAAAAGATTTCTGGGTTTTGTTCATCTCTGCATTCTGATTTAGGATCATCTATTAGTTTTTCCAGAAATAGTCTATAGACCTCAGAAAACAACATTCTTTGATCTAAAATTTTGTAAGGTTGGCTCTTCTTCTTATCCTTTTCAATTATTGTAATTAAATATATTCATTTAATCAATTAACATAATTTAAGATCCCCTTCTATGTTCTCTTTCTGAATAGTTGATTCATTTGTGCATTAACCCTTCTTTTGGGTTGATCAACTTGGATCTTCCATTTGTGCATTTGAGGATAGAAAAAGAGCATCTTATCTTCTCCCTAATCACAATTACAATACACAATCAATCAAATTCAATTAAGTGTAAAGTAGGGTTAAGGAAATCAACACACTTTAAGCAAATCAAACAACAATTAACAAATAATCTCCTTACCCCTTTGCAAAAAATTCTTTACAGTATCAACAATAAGATATTGCATTTACCAGGTCAATTTGTAATTTTATATCATTATAACAAGTGGAGAAAAGTGTAAAAATCCTTTCAAGGAAGGTGGATTTAACAGTCCAACTACAAATCTCTTAACCAAGTGCACACTCAAAAGTGTTTCTAAAGATCTAAAAATAGTAGACTTTAACAGTTCTCCACCGATACTATGAACAGGGTAGATCATCATAAGTGATCAAATTGTGAGCCTTAACTGGCCCCTTCCAGTCTACAGATAGTGAAGATTTTGTGGGTGTCATCCCCACCGCAGTTTTTACTTCCTAACAGGAGGTTTCTGTGATATCATATCTTGTTTTATGTGTCAAATTAATTTCATGAATGTTTCTATGAATGTTCAAATGTATGTTAATGTTATGAATTGATATAACTCACATCAAGATAGTATAGATCAGATTGAATTTTCTATGAATGTTCAAATGTATGTTAATGTTATGAATTGATATAACTCACATCAAGATAGTATAGATCAGATTGAATGGATATACAATTGATTACAAAGGTTAATTGATTAAAGGATACAAAAGTTTTAGAGGTACTGATTCACCCCTCCTCTCTTAGTACATACTTCCCATTAATCCCAACAATTAGTATCAGAGCTAAGTCTCTTCTTGAAAATCTTAAAGGGTTAAGAGAAAATATCATACAATGGAGAAGTACAGACTTGATAAAAATATTGAGAATAAGAAGCTTGAAATTAAGATGTTCTATGAAAAATATAAAGAAGCTAGAATCAATATGAGACAGCTGCTAGATGAAAGAAAGAATATGACATCTCACTGTAATGAGATAGATTATCATGAGGAAGAGATATCAGATTTCTTTGAATCTTCAAGATCAACTACAAGCAAAGCATCAGATACATCAGAAGAAAGCATCACAAGCCTAACTAAAATCAATCTAGAACTGGCTGGACAAGTTAAATCTCTACAAATCAGTCAATAGATAGAGATGGTAAGGATGATTGATGTCATGAACAATGCTAGACAAGCTGAGCAAGAAATAACACTACCTATTGATGATAGAAGAAAGATCACATAAAAGCTACAAGAAAAAGAGTCTGAAAGACAAAGACTTACAAAGAATCACCATGAGATTACAAATCAGATTATTCTTATAAGTCAAGAGGCAAACAAAATAAATGTTAAACTCATTGAAATAATAGAAACTATCAGTGAACTAAGGGATGAGAATGAAAAGTTGAAACATGAAATAAGAATTCAGCAACAACATAATGAAATTATCGAGAAAGCTAAAGAAAGCAATAAAAGAATGGATGATTTTCTTGAAGGACAATGAAGAGTCGACAAAAATACCAATCTAGGTTTTACCAAGAATGGAGAATCATCAAATCAAACTGATCCAAAGAATGTCTGCACAAATTCAAGACCAAGAAAGCTTACATGCAATCACTGTGGAAAGAAAGGCCATACATAAAGTGTAAGCAGAGGCAAAATGAAAGGTATTCCTAAATCTACATATTCATTCATAGGATTTTTTTATAAATGTAACAAGAAAGGACATAAAGCATATGAATGTAAGTCTGAGATAAAACAACCAATGAAGGAAACCTACATGGACAAATACTATCCTACATGAAAAATGAATGGGCACACAGCTCTTGAATGCTAGAAAAAGAAAAGGCAAGCATGGAAGCCTAAAGGTCAAGAAACTCCCTATCAACCGAAGAGAGTCGATAACCAGTATGTATGAGACTAGAACACTTGGAAAAATTGTATAGCATGTGGAAGATATGGTCACATTGCTGCAAACTATATGAGATAGTGGACTATAAAGTATAGAGGTTGTACTAACCCCAAAATGACATGCTTACACTGTCATAAAGTTGGTCATCTCAAGAAAGACTGCAGAGACTGAATGATAGAGACAAGCACATATCCCAATGGAAACACCATTAAAGACATCTAGAGGTCAAGAGACAAAATGTGGAGAAAAGCTTCAAACAATGATGAAGCTAGACCAAGCAATGCTAATGGTGACATCCCATCAAATGGATCCGGTGACATCACCACCCCCACCTAGGCAGAAAAAGTAAGTATGGAACTGCAGTACCCCAAGCTATTATTTTACATCAGTTCCATAATATGTTGATATAATGCCAAATTGGCATAAGTAAAGATGCATCATATTATTACTTGTTAAAATCTGTGATAACTATGCTTTTGAGGATATATATCAAAACCCATCGGTATACACTCAAAGCTAAGATTTCCTACACTTACCAAGAAGCGTCAGTTAAAAGATAAGTTGCTAAGTGTAAATCAAGCCTCGTCGGTAAACAAGCAAAGTGAACAAGTTGTCTGTGACACTGAAACCCATCGGTAAAAGAAAGTGGAATAATGACTACTCTAAAATGTTATGATTTTCACCAAAGGAAAGAGAAGTCTTCACCGATGAACTATGTCTTCATACACTAAGGATTTGGTAAGCATTTATGACACACATTTTAGGGAATTAGCTATAAATAGGGTAACAAAACAAATCATTGTTCATGATGACCAGAGCAGAGTGACCAAGGTGATTTTTGAGCAGAGAGTGACTGAATCACAAAGCGACCACAAATTGACACACAAAACTCCAAAGAAGATCAAAAATATTTGCAAGCACAAATAGTAAGTTCAACAGAACCGACAACTCTATTTTTGTGCATTTCACTGGAAGCCCTAAATTTTGAAAAATGGCCTCAAAATCAAGAACTATGAAATCCAAGAACACAAAGAAGGATGATTTCAAGCTCATCAATAATTCGGCATGTGAGGAACCTAACTACAAGATCCATCCTAAGGTTTCCTCACAACTCGATGATGCTAGAGCATTTTCACGCATACCAGCTAGGGTTTTACTCATGGAAGATGTTTGATCTTTAATACATTGCAAGATTGCAGAGATAGTAACTTTAGAAGTTGAAGAAGCTTAAAAGAAGCTATGCAACAAAGTTGGAACACTAAAATATGAAAACAAGAATATATAAGTAAAAGGGCTCACCAATGCCCTAATGTTCCTGAAGGTTTTCAAAATTGAATGGATTCGGTTAGTGCTAAGCTGAATGCATAACAAAAAGCTATGGATTGATGAAATGAAGGTAATAACCCAAGATGTCATCCATGCGGTGACTGGTTACACCATAACTGAGAAAGTAAAGGCACTAAAGCACCCACCCAAGGTCAAGATCGAGAAGATGACAGGAGCCAAATGGGATGGCAGAGGACTAAAAGTTACCACCATAACTGATGATGAGATCAAATTTGATGCATGCATTCTAGGCTACAAATTCTTCCAAGAAAGTAGGTTGAAAAACATAGCATCAGGTGCAGTAGACATAGCCTACAGAACTGTGAAGAAGGGAACACAATTAGACTAATCCAAAGTTCTGCTAAATCAGTTGAAAGAAAACTTAAAGAATATCAGGAATGCAAAGTCAAAAACATGTAAGTTTGGCTCACTCATAATGTGTAGGATATGTGAGATGGGACAACACCAAACCGGTCACCATGCAAATTAGTGAGCACATAGCCACACTAGGAGATAAATTTGAAATAGTCAAGGATGAATACTTCACTATATTCAAAGACTGAATGCAAAATAGGGTAAGGATCCCTGAGCAACTCATTAAAAATTATAAGGATGAGATATGATTCATGGTTGATATAGACAATACATACATTAAACCTGCTATACCAAGGAGAGCATGGTTACAACCATTAGAGTATGAGATAAACATTGATCTTGCAACTAAGGTAATTGATGCCTTAATCAATGAACAATTGGATAAGAAATAACCCTAGTTTGGAACATATGAGGAGGCCAAGACAAGAATAAAATCTGGCCTAGTTGTTAAGAAAATTGTCAGAAAGAAGGACAAGATGGTAAAGAACCTCAAGAAGATATTGTCGAAAACTAAAGAAGAAACTGAACATGATGAAGAAGTTGAACAAGAGGAAGAAACTAAAGAACAACTATCTATCAGTAAAACTAAGGAAAAGGATGACTCTGAGGAAAAAGAGTTAGATTCACCACCTCCTCCACCAACTAAGAAGCCATGGACAACAACTGCTTCTAGAACAAGAAGCCAAACATCAAAGGATTCAACTTCATCTTCTTTGAAGAAAGGAAAGGTTAGGACATACAAGAGGAAAGATGCCACACCAAAGAGAGGGCAAAACAAAAGAGAAAGGAAATTCATAAGAACCCAAGAGGATATTGAAGACACCGAGCAGGATGAAGCTGTAGAGGCAGAAAGTGTCAAGGTAAAAGCTCCTGAATCTATTGATGACATATGTAAATCTATTCCAAATTCTGGATCTATTATAGATTCAAAGATTAGAAGATGGTTGAAATTAGATCCAGAAGATCAGAATAAAATAGAGGATGCCATCATAGAAAAAATGTACAAGTTCAAATATGTACCGATTTAGTTTGAAGGCAATCATGTACCAAGGGAACTATTAGATAGACTATAGTCCTGATGGACATTTGGTTTGAAGAATGCAAAATAAATATGAGAAAGAGTACTTGTTACTCTCATGCCACCTGAATCAAAGAAGGTAGAAATAGATGAAATAATGGAGAAGTACAAAAAGGAGTTCTCACCGAAGTTGAGAGCATATAAATTTCTTGAAGGAAAGCTTATTGAGCTTGAGAAGGATAGCCATAAGAAATGGTGTAAAATTATGAAAAGACCTACTGAGGAGGAAATCCCCAACAAAGACCTACAACAACAAGATGTTGATAAGGCAATTCAAGATGACACATCTGTTGAGTTAGACAAGGAAGAAGATGACACAACCAGCAACAAGAATGCACATGTTGCAGATGAATCATGACTAGACACCACAAATGACAACATTATGGATACAAACATCATTGACATTACCGATGACCCAGTAGAGGAAGTGAATAAAGATGAAGATGTCACTATTGTAAAGGACACAGTCGATGAGTAGGACACAATAGTTGTACTGCACAACTAAACATTTTAGGCAACATGCCAATATTGATACAAGCTATCAATATTCTGCAAGAATCAAACAAGTCACTTGAAAAGGATACTCTCAAGGATGCAGGAAAGAAGGAAAGAAAGAAAATACCGATGGTCAAAAAGACATCAGAGCTACTCAAAATGTAACCAATACTGATAAGGTTATAGGAGGAGATACCAAAAAGGATGCAGATACAATAGACAAGAAAGTAGAAACAAAGGATGATGAAGCTAAGGGAATTGATGGAGACAAACCTAAAGATGGTACTCCTGAGGAAATTGAAAAATGTGTTACCGATGATGTGAAGGTGAATGTGGAGACATCTACAGACACCCGACGAGCTGAAACTGACAACAAGCAGCAAAAAGAAGCACAATAGATCACTTCATCGAGAACAACAGAGAAAGCTGAGAAATTGGAAATGGTTTTACATTCTAGTGATTCATAGAGGAAGAAGAAATCAAAGAAGAATAAGTTGGAAGTCACCTTGGATGAACTTATTGAAATACCAAAGTGTGACCCATCTACACTTGATTTTGAAGCATTACAAGAATATGGAGAAATATAGGTATTACAGGAGAAGTTGAAGAAACAACATAGGGACTCCATGGTACTAGAGACAACACGAGACATATTACATCAAATTATGCCTGATGTTGATATTGATAAAAAAAAGCCAATGCTAGATCAATTAGCAGCTCTCACCAATGCAATAACAACTCAGAATATAGATTCTAAGGAGGCAATTGAGGAGAGAGCAGAGCTAAAGTACCAACAAAAGCTTATTGATAACATCAGCCAAGAAGTGACGGTCAATAAGGTAAAGCTATCAAAATTCATCACTGAATTAGACCCAATCATAACTAAAGCTATAACCTTGATTCAAAAATTGAGTACATTAGACAAGTTCACTAAAGAGAATATTGACAACATTGCAAAGCTGGATACAAATCTTACTAATAGTTCAAAAAGCTTAACCACTGATGGAGACAATGTAGTTAAGTTGCATTATGAGAAGATCATAGAAATAAAATGGTTATGGTAGGAACTATGGGAAGTAGAAACACATTTCAAGGAATAAGTCACTAAGCTCCTAGCTCAACTTCTACTGAACCTTACACTGCTCCAACAACACATCAGTTCAGCAAGGCAACTGATAGCAACTCCCGAGATGTCTGTAGCAGACAACATCTATGACATGCACTCAAAGATCAAACTCAAGAACATGGCTCTGGAGAACCTAAAAGAACAATGGGAGAAAATGATGGAAGACATGAAGTATTCACACTCCCACATTTTTGATAAGCTCTAAGGTAAAGACATTTTCCCTTAATATCAGAAAAGGGGGAAAATGATATGAGTAAAAAATAAAAGGGAAAATGACATGTATATTCATTCATTTAGATGAACATATGGTAAATATGTATATGTATATTCATATGGGGAAATGATATGTATAAGGAAAGATATCATATGTATAGATATACCAGCATGTACATAGGGAGAGTCATGAAATAACTAAGAACTATATATTTTTTATATAATTATTATTTTGTTAGTATTTTGCACATATCAGTTTTGATACTAATTTCAAAGGGGGAGATTGATGACATTAATTTTTCATTTGTATGCAAACAACACTTTCAGTAAGCATACACTGAAAGATAGGACAAGAGAAAACTGAAGATCAGATATTAAGAGATCACCAAAGATGACTAAGTGTAAAGAGAACCAATGACACAACTTAGTGCATAAACCAAAAATGCAATGACAAAAAGATAAAGAGGAACCCAAAAGAGGAACCTGACATGAAAGATATAGTGTAGATCAATGAGACAATTAAAGAGTAACTGACAGACAGAAACTGAAAGTCAGTTGCAGCCTGCAAAAAGTGGATCTAACTTCCACGTCAGATAAAGCAAGCTTATTCTATTTATAGGATATTGAATTTTTTTTAAATCCATTTCTTTAGGGACAAGAAACATGAATGTAAGTTCTTTAATTAGTCTAAATGATTTAAAACACATAGACTAGGAGATCTAGGTACAAGTTCTAAACCTGATCTTAGAGTTAACATTATTTTTCTTGAAACTTAATGAAGTCAATCCATCTTATAAATAGATGATGCAATCATTCATTATTCATGGATGAAAAGGATGTGAAGAGAGAGGAGAAAATGAATGAAGCATACAAGAACATCTATGGATCAGATTGAGAGTTTCAAGAACAAGAACAACAAAAGGTGAATTTGGTTAGCAAGAACCAAGAACAAAGGATACCGAGAATCAGAGGTATTATTCAATCATAATAAGGTGATAATATTTTTCATGTAGACTATATTGGATCTGTATCAACAATAGGAGATTGCATTTACCAGGTCAATTTGTAATTTTCTATCATTCTAACAAGTGGAGAAAAGTGTAAAAATCCTTTCAAGGAAGGTGGATTTAACAGTCCAACTACAAATCTCTTAACTGAGTGCACACTCAAGAGTGTTGCTAAAGCTCTTAACAAAGTAGACTTTAACGGGTCTCCACTGATACTCTTAATAGGGTAGATCATCAAAAGTTATCAAATTGTGAGCCTTAACCGACCCCTTCCAATTTGCAGATAGTGAAGATTTTATGGGTGTCATCCCCACTGCATTTTTTACTTCCTAATATGAGTTTTCTGTAATATCATATCTTGTGTTATGTATCAAATTAGTTTCATGAATGTTTCTATGAATGTTCACATGTATGTTAATGATATGAATTGATATAACTCACATCAAGATCATATAGATCAAATTGAATGGATATACAATTGATTAAAAATGTTAATTGATTAAAGGATACAAAAGTTTTAGAGGTACTGATTCACCCCTCTCCTCTCAATACATACTTCCCATTAATCCCAAAAATAGGTGCATAATCATAGTATCTCTCTTGAATCATAAAATTCTCATCAATCTTCACATGTGTACTTTCAATTATTTTATTCAATCTTAAGTTAAAACATCTATAATATTTGATTTTGGTAGAGTAACCAAGAAAAATACTTGTATCGCTTCTAGCATCAAACTTGCCAACTCCATCATCTCTCTTGATGTAACACTTGCTTCCAAAGATTTTGAAGTATTTTAATGTGGGTACATTCCCAAACTAAAGGTCATAAGGTGTCTTGTCTACGCCTGGTCTTAATTGAATTATGTTGATAGTATAGACTGCAGTATTGACTGCTTCTATCCAATAGGTGTGTGCAACTTTTCCTTCAATTATGATAGTGTGTGCTGTGTCAAGTATGATCCTATTTCTTCTTTCTGAAATTCCATTCTGCTGAGGGGTTCTAGGTGCACTTAGCTGTCTTTTGATCCCATGTTCTTTGCAATACTCATAAAACTTGTCAGAGGTGAATTCTCCTCCTCTATCTGATCTCATACATTTTATCTTTAATCTAGACTCATTTTCAACCTTAGTTTTGAATATTTTGAATTTATCAAATGCTTCAGATTTATCTTTTAAGAATGCAACCCACATCAATCTGGAATAATCATTACAAAAAAATAAAATACCTTTCACCATTATATGATCTTGTTTGAGTAGGTCCACATAATTATGTATGCACTAGATCCAATTTGTTTTCTGCTGAGTTCTGTTTACTTCTGAATGAGTTTCTTACATGCTTTCCCATCACACATTCCCTGCACATAGTATCAACTGGTCTTGCAATACTAAGAAGGTCTCTTACTGCCTTTACATTGCTTATCTTTACTATATTTTCAAAATTGATATGACATAATATTTTGTGCCATAACCAACTATCATCTACTTTTGCAACAAAACAACTTGCTTCAGAATTGAGCTGAAAAACATTACCTGGATAATCTTTGAACCCGATGCAATCATAACTCCTTTGTTATTAATGACACACTTGTTGTTTTTGAATTCCAACTGATATCCTTTGTCAAGAAATTGTCCAACACTTAGTAGGTTATGATCTAAACCATCAACATATAGAACATCATCAGTGTTGTTCTTTCCATCTAAAGTGATAGCTCCTCCACCTATGATAGGTTTAGGAGTGTTGTCTCCAAATCTAACCATACCACCTTTGTACTTATCCAGATGTACAAATCTATCTTTTTCTCCTGTCATGTGATGTGAACACCTGTTGTCAATGATCCAATCTATTCTGACGTCTTCTTGGGAAATTAATGCCAACTCTTATGCTTTCTTTTCATCTTCAATGTCTATTTCATCAAACATTTTTTCCATATTTTCAATTGCTATGAATCCAATTTCATCTTCTCCTGAATCTTCATCTGTTACTCTATCTTCAACATAGTAGCATTCATTTTTATATTTAGGCTTGTAATTTGTTTTGTACTTCTTGAATCTTGTAGGGCACTTAGATGCGAAATGACAAACCTTGTTGCATGAAAAACATTTGAATGGAAATTGTCCTTCATATTTTCCTTTTCCTTTTCTTTCTTTCTTAGCGATCATAGAAATGAATTATTCTAGTTCTTTATCCTCATCTTCATTATCAAAATTACCAGAAGTGTTCAAATATTTCTTACCATGGACTGAGGCTTTGAATTTTGTTTCACTTTTAGGTTCTATCTTCAATTTTGATATCTATCTCATATGCTGAAATTTTTCTAATCAAGGTCTCTCTCTTGAAGTCTTTCAAAAATTGCATAGTCTCATCTAAGATGTTTATCTTGCTCTCATAATCTGCTGTCAGTGTAGTCACCAATTTATACATTATGTATTCCTCTGAAATTTCTCCGCCATTGTTTTTGATTCCTACAACTGCTTCATTAATCCTCTAATTGTATGGTCTGATGTTTTCTTCAGGTGGATCTCTAATTTGTTATATCTCTTCTTCCATGTCTTTCTACATGCATTCTTTTCTTGGATATCTCCTTCAAATAGGTCTTCTAGATACTTCCATATTGTATAGGCTCTATCTACTTTCTTAATCTCAAAAAAATTTGTCAGATAAGGCACTTATAAGGGCTTCTTTGGCAATTACATTTTGGGTGAATACTTCCTTTTGTTTAATAGTAGAATCTTCTTCTGCAAGGTCTTTTAAAGAAGGAACATCAAAATTTTGAGTAATTGCTTCATAAATCTCAAAACCAATGCACTGCAAATGTGTTATCATTTTGTTCTTCCAGTCAAGATAATTATCTCCATCAAACATAGGACTCTCTTTTCTAAAGTACGCCATCTGATCAACCTTAGGGCCCGTTTGTTTCATGGAATTGAATGGGAATTGGCATTTTTGAATTCCCAAAATGTTCAATTCCTTGTTTGGTTCCAAAATAAAAAATTGGAATAAGGTTATGCGAATTCTAATTTTGGGTCATTTTGAGCATTCCACAATTCCTTCTCAGACTTGGAATTGAATTTGAAAATTGGAATTGGAATTGAAAGTATTATTTTGGGAATGAAAATTCATTCCCATTTTTGTTTTAATAATGTATATTATATTGCTATAAGGATGTATATATATACATGTGTGTATATATACACATATGTGTGTATGTATGTATATATACATGTGTGTATATATATACACTTGTGTATATGTATATATGTGTATACACACATGTGTATATGTGTATACATGTGTATATGCATACATGTATGTATATATATGTGTGTGTGTACACATGTGTATATATATACGTGTGTGTATATATACATACATGTCTATATATATACATGTGTGTATATACATATGTGTGTATATATACATGTGTGTGTATATACACACATGTGTGTGTATATGTGTGTATGTGTATATATACACATGTGTGTGTATGTGTGTACATACACACATGTATATGTGTATATATACACATATGTATATATACACATGTATGTATATATATACATATGTGTGTATATACATGTATGTATATATACACATGTGTGTATATATGTCTATGTATGTGTGTATATATACACACATGTGTATGCATATATATATATATACACATGTGTGTGCATATATATGTGTGTATACACACATGTGTGTATATACATGTGTGTGTATATACACATATATGTGTGTGTATACACATATGTGTGTGTGTATATATGTATATGTGTGTATATATACACATGTCTATGTGTATATATACACATGTCTGTGTGTGTATATACACACATGTGTGTATATGTGTATGTGTGCAAAAACAAAATTCCTATTCTAATTCTAGTTGTGCGAAACCAAACGCAAAATTGGCTTCTTCTCAGTCATCTTCCAAGTGAACCAAACAGGACAAGCCCATATTATAGAATTCATTTTGAGAATAGCACAATTCTAGAATGGATTCAATTCTAGAATTGTCAATTCCAGCATGTACAAATTCTGCCAAACAAATGGGCCCTTAAGTTGTTAAACTTTCTTTCCAAGGCACTTGGCTCTGATACCAATTATTAGGAATAGTCCCAAGAGATAACTGAGGGGGAGGGGGGTGAATCAGTTATCTACAAGATTAAATTATTTATCCAATTAAGTATAGAATAACATTAAGCATAAACACAATAAGATAACACAGATTATAACACCACAATTTTGGTTATGGGGAAACCCAAAATAGGTAAAAACTCCAGAGGGAATTAGCAACCACAAAGAACTACACTAGTGTATAATGATCCCGATTAGAAGATCCTACAACCTTGTTATGAGTTGATCTTTGCAATGCATTAAGTATAGTGACTTGGTCAAAGGTCAGACCCTGTTAGGAGTCTTTTACAAATAACCCTATTATAGGTGAGGACACACTGTCCGTGAGCACGCTGCTCAAATGATGAAGGTTGCAACCTTCTGCACAACATATATACACTATATCTGATATTGAACTGTGAATTAGACACGATGTCTTGATCAGTTCCAGTGAATTATATACACTCTCTACTTCTTCACATAGATCTTAAAATGATGAATGATATAGCTTTACTGGCCCAATACATCAAACATTCTGCTCTGCTACTTTCTCCACATTTTCCACTAATTTCGATCACAAATGATCTGCTATAAGTATCCTCCTCCAAAGATATGAACAAGTCATCTTGTAGGAAACTCTTCAACAACTTCTTTGTCAGCCAAACTAAGCACACAACACAAATAGAATTGCGCAACTCAAGTTAAGTAGACATGCTGCTTCACACAGTCGGATCTACCAAATTAACTCAAACTTCACTCTCTAGATGAAATACGTTAAGTGCTCTTAACCAAACATTTTGAACTCATAACTAAACATGAATCTGAACACGCATATCCAAATGATAGGCGCAACCAAAGAAATAATATAAATATTGTTGGCCTTAATAAATAATCTACAGAAACTCTAATTGGAAAATGGATCATCATAACTCAACTTCAACTACACAACTGAATCTGCATCTATGAACATAGCATAATGAATATGACTACAACATAAAAATAAACACACAAGGTTCTAAGATATCCATACTGAGAATTGCATACATGACACTGCTGCATACTATATGTGGTGCAAGAGCACCCTAAGGTTTTTGAAAGATCTTGTTAGTAATTTTTGCTTATAGGTTGGTTTGGCCAACGATCTTTGAATAAGGACTATGTTATAAAGTCTCGAGTGTGTTTAAGGTTAGTAGTGTTTAGGTTTTGCAAGTTATAGAGCCAAGTTGCACCTAGGGGTCTATACCCGTAGAAGTCAACCAAAAGGTCAAACGGTTGAACAAAACTCCAAAATGGGGAGATTGTCAAGTTTTTAATGTTTTTAGGTGTTTTAGGGCCATTTGGTAAGTTTTGAAACCAAATTGGGCCATTGAAGTTGAGAGAATGTCATTTTGACAAAAGTTGTCAAAGTTGTCATGACAAGTTTTCCAACTTTTCAAAGTTGTCATGAAAACATTTCCTAGTTTTTAGGAATCAGCTTTTAAGATGACCAAATCCTAACATGAGGGTCCAAACATGTGGGAACAGAGTAAATAAGGTGACACAAACCATAAAAGGACAGTTAGATTTCATTTTGTACGGATTGTTTGTTGTGAAGGAGCAATTAACACTGTAATTTGTAGACAAAGCCATCATCCAGTACTTTAATGGATTATATGTATTGAATTAATGCATTTATAGTGTTCCTTATGCAATTTCCTTAGTCACTGAGGCATTTTTTTGATCATTTTTTCATATTAGTTATCATTTTGTAAATTCTTTGTGTTTGACTAGGTCTTTGTCCAGTTTTGGACCAGTCATGTAGATATTGGTTTTTCTTGAAGTTCCCATGGTCAAAAGCCCTATGACCACTTGAAATCAAATAAGGCCTTATATATACAATATATATAGTGTATGGAGTGTGTGTGTGCAGGGAAGGAAAGAGAACATTCAGGCCCTAGGTGAGTACTGGTTACTCTGGTTTGGGAAACTGAACAGTACAATAGCAATGGTGATTGCTTGGTGATTGGTACATGCCAATAAATGATAGAGGAGTGTAAGGGAATGTAATACAAACATGTTGATGGGAGGAGAAGTTTAGAGGATCTCATTTGATCATTTAGAGAAATTAAAGAAACCAGACCAGTATTCATGCCCTCAAAACCCTCAATTTTAGGGGTTTGGTGAAAGTCCATTGTACGGACAAGGTGGGAAATTAAAACCTAGAAAATATCTAAGGTTAGGAAAAAACCACAAGGAATATGTAATTAGATTCTAGGGTGGTCAAGGGATTTTGATAGAAAATCCATCTTTTCAGTGTCTAGGAGGGCTAATAGGCCTAAAAAGGCTACAAGGCCTAGAAGACTAAATTCTTGCACCCGATTGGAAATTGGATGAAATATCCTCAAGATTGGATCAAGAAGTGTTGAAAGAGACTAGAAAGGAGTAAGGAATCCAACTGACAAGAAGGAGTGTCAATTGGAAGAATAGATGACGAAAGTAAGCCATGAAAGTGTAAAGCTATGGTGAAGGACTTAGTGAAGGATTGAACTTGGTGGAGAGCTCCTAGTGTGGTAGTGGATCAAATTAGGATCCTCTAGTTAGGTTAGTGAATGAGACCCTAAGAAATACCAAGAGAAGGTCTAGGAGAGAGAAAAGAAGCTCTAGGAGAGGGAGCTCCCCATAAAATTGGTATCAGAGCCATTGAAAGGCTTGGGAGTTGATTGATGTATGTCAGAGTGGAGTGAATCCATAGGTGAGAACATCATGGTGACTAATGCCAAATTGGAAAGGGACTTGTCTGAGAATAAATGCTAGAATAGGATTCTTGAAGAAGAAATGGAAGAAATTAAAATAAAGATGGCAGAGGTTGTAGAGACAACCAACAAAATGAAGGAGCATATGAATGAAGATAAATAAAAGGGGAAGAAATGAGTAGAGGAGGAGATAGAACTAGATCCTAACCCTCCTCTACCTGAGGAACCATTTCTCAAAGCACCCAAAGCATTGAGTGGGAAGGCTCTAGAAGGCATTCTAGTGTTCTTTGGTAAGATGGATGTAGAGATGGTCATGGAATGGATCAAAGGTATGGACAACCACTTTGAATGTGAGGGAATCACATAGGCACAAAAGGTAAAGATAGCCAAATCAAGGCTAAGAGGGAAAGCACTCACATGGTGGAAGTTCTTGCAGGAGGAAAGGGAGAAAGAGGGCAAGAAGCCCATAGAAAATAGGAAACCAATGGTGGAAAAATTGAAGGAGAACTACCTTCCAGAAGACTATGACATTCAAAAACACATGAAGAGGCAAAACCTTAGGAAAAAGGATCTAGATGTGTCATCATACACTGAGGAATTTTAGAAACGTTGTCTTAGATCAAGAATACAGGAGACAAAGAGAATCAAGGTTGCTTGGTACCTTAATGGATTAAGGTGGAATATACACGAAGAACTTAGTATTTTTACCCTAACTTCCATTCATAGCTATTTTCAAATTGCTTTGAAAGTGGAAGAGAAACTTAGGAAGAAGCAAGACTCCAACTCTAGAGGGAGAGGAAGGGGTAGAGACAATAGAGGTGGCCATAGAGGAGGCACAAGTGGAAGAGGCAATGAAAATAGAAGTCAAGGTGACTCAAGATATATAGAGCAAGGACATGAATCAGACAATAGGGGTGGATACAATAGAGGAAGAAGTTCTTATAATAGTGGAAGAGGAAGATCAGGGGGTTTTGGAAGAAGTTCTCACTTTTCTTCCATGAAATGCTACAACTATGGTCAGATGGGGCACCCTGCATATAG
Organism: Thuja plicata; assembly: GCA_018584345.1. Taxonomy (NCBI): domain Eukaryota; kingdom Viridiplantae; phylum Streptophyta; class Pinopsida; order Cupressales; family Cupressaceae; genus Thuja; species Thuja plicata. The sequence continues at coordinate 1,015,433 of MU227866.1, read as the reverse complement.
GTGTCCTAAAAAACCCTTAGCTTCACAAGGAGAGAAGAAGATAGCCTATGTCCAAGAGGAAGATTGTTCTAAGCAATCAGAGGTGAGTCTAGATTTAGAGAAAGGAGAACACCTCATGTTGAGAATAATTTTGATTAAGACACCCACCATAGATGAGCATAAGTAGAGAAGGGCTCTCTTTAGAGTCGAGTGCAAGATATTGGGGAAAGTGTGTAAAGTGATCATTGATTTAGGATCCACATATAATGTTATCTCTGAGGAGGCTGTGGAGAAGTTGAAACTCACCAAGATTCCACATGTGTGTCCTTATAAAGTTACATGGTTAAACAAGGGCCATAACATCTTGGTAAATGAGCAAGTGTGGGTAGAATTCACCATTGGTAAGTATCAAGAAAAGATAATTTTTGATGTGTTGCCAATGTATGCTTGCCATTTGTTGCTTAGCAGACCATGGCAGTATGACATGGAAGCTATTCATAATGGGAAAGAGAACAAGTACTCCTTCAAGAAAAATGGGGTAACATTTAAAGTTCAGTCTTTGATAGAGGAAGACATAAAGGAGAAGACATAATCTAGTACATTTTTGATGAGTGGGAAGGAATTCCTAAAGGATCTAAGAGAGGAAGAAGTTGGCTATGCAATCACATTAAAGCCAAAGGAGGAGGAGACTCATAAATAAGCACCTATACTAGCAGAAGTGAGAAAACTATTGGATCTGTTCAAGGATATAATATGTGAGGGTACACTAGCTACACTACCACCAAAGAGGGAGATAATTCATCATATTGACTTCATACGAGGAGCATCTTTGCCAAACAAGGCTGCACACAAAATGACACCAGAGAAAAACAAGGAGATAGCCAGGCAAGTACAAGAAATTTTGTGCCAGGGGTTGATCAGAAAGAGGATAAGCCCATGTGCTATCCCAGTGGTGTTGGCTCCTAAGAAGGGAGGTAAGTGGAGGATGTGTACTGATTCTAGGGCTATAAATAGGATAACTATTAGATATAGATTTCCTATTCCTAGGATAGAAGATTTGATGGATGTTTTGGGGGGTGCTAAGTACTTCTCTAAAATTGATTTGAAAAGTGGGTACTATAAAATTAGGATGAAGGAAGGTGATGAGTGGAAGTCAGCCTTTAAGACTATAGAGGGGTTATATGAATGGTTAGTTATGCCCTTTGGGCTTAACAATGCACCTAGTACCTTTATGAGGGTGATGAATGAAGTCTTGAAAGACTATATAGGTGTATTTGTAGTTGTCTATTTAGATGACATCCTCATCTTTAGTAAGACAAAGGAGGATCATATGAAAAACTTGGAGTTATTGTTGAAGAAGTTATAGGAATAAAATCTCACAATCAATCTTGAAAAGAGTGAGCTCATGAAGGAAGAACTATTCTACCTAGGATTTGTAGTTTCCAAGGGTGACTTAAAAATGGATAAAGAGAAAGTAGAGGCCATATTGAATTGGCCTACTCCTAAGATAGGGAATGAAGTTAGGAGCTTCCATGGGTTAGCCCAATTCTATAGGAAGTTCATTAGGAGATTCAATGATATTTGTGCTCTAGTCCTAGAGACCATTAAAGGAGGATTGAAAACAAAATTTGTATGGACCAAGGCAGCTAATGAGGTTTTTGAAAGGTTGAAAAGAGAAGTAGCCACTCAACCTATACTATTGTTACCAAGTTTTGACAATACTTTCATAGTAGAATGTGATGCAAGCATCATAGCAATGGGGGCTATCTTAAGCCAAGAGGGCAGGCCTGTGGCATTTTTTAGTGAGAGATTGAATGAGGAAAAGTCTAGGTACTCTTCCTATGACTTGGAGTTATATGCTCTTGTACAAGCCCTAAATAAATGGAGGAATTATCTATTGCCTAAAGATTTTTTTGTCTTTACAGATAACCAAGATTTGAGTTATATAAATACTCAAGACAAGCTTAGCTTGAGGCACATCAAATAGACGGATTTCCTACAGTCATGCACATTCACTATAAAACATAATAAGGGGGTGCAAAACAAATTTGCAGATGCCCTTAGTAGAATATTTCTCACCATTCAGGAGATTCAATTGTTAAGTACAAGGGTTGAAAATTTTAAGGACCTCTATGAGGGAGATTTGGATTTCCCAAAGATTTATAATGTGTGCAAAGATTTTGAGAACTATTTTCACGGTGAGTTTGCAGACTATACATTGTAGAATGGGTTTCTTTTCAAAGGCAAGAAACTATGTGTTCCAAAAGGCTCTATGAGAGAGAATCTCATACAGGAGAAGCATAATGGGAGTCTAAGTGGACACTTTGGATTGAACAAGACACTAGAATTAGTAGAGAGGTTCTATTGGTGGCCAAAAATGCAGAGGGATATAAAGAGATATGTAGAGCAGTGTGGGGTGTGTCAAAAGGCAAAAGGAACTTCATGAAATGTAGGTTTATATCAACCATTTCCCATCCCAAGTAGACCATGGGATTGCATCAGTATGGATTTTTTTGTGGGACTACTTAGGAAACCTACTGGTTTAGACAATGTGTTTGTGGTAGTAGATAAGTTTAGAAAAATGAGCCACTTTGTCCCATGAAAGACAACACATGATGCTAGCCATATTTCCCACCTTTTCTTCAAAGAGATAGCGAGGATACATGGCTTGCCAATGAGCATAGTTGCAGACAGAGATGTGAAGTTTATGGGACATTTCTGGAAGACACTTTGGAGAAGGCTAGGAACCAAATTGTCACATAGCTCAGCTTATCATCCTCAAACAAATGGCCAGACAGAGGTGATCAATAGGGTCCTTTGAATTTTTTTGAGGTGTTTGACCAAAGAATATGACCAAAGTTGGGAGCAAGTGATACCTTAGGAATAATTTTCCTATAATAATAGCACAAATCAGACCACAAGTAAGAGCTCATTGGAGATTGTTTATGGGTTACACCCTAGGGGTGTACTTGAGTTGAGAGACCTACAAGGTTAAGAAGGCATTAGTGGACATGTTGATGATTTCTCTCAGTCAATGAGAGAGGTACATGAACAAGTTAGGAGGACATTAATGGAGGCCAATCAGAAGTTGAAAGTCAAGAGGGATGAGGGAAGAAGATATCTACAATTTGAAGTGGTTAATCTAGTAATAGTGTTTTTGAATAAGGAAAGAATACAAAAGGGGATACCTAGTAAGCTGCAAATGAAAAGGTTTGGGCCTTGCAAGGTGTTGGCCAAGTATGGGCCCAATGCCTATAAGGTGGAGTTTCCTAAGGAGATGTCAATTTCTCCAATCTTTAATGTGAAGTACTTGATAAAGTATAAGGGGCCAAAGATGGATGAGGTATAGTACAGTACTGGAGTGAATAAGGATGTGGAGAGTTCAAGACTCTGGATCAGGTCAAGCGACAAGCTGAAAGGATTTTAGATTCTAGAGTGAAGAAAAAGACTAGACACAAAGTCTATATGGAACGTGTAGTGAAGTGGAGGCGGCAACAAGAGTCAGAAGCCACTTAGATAGATGCGAGTGACTTCAAAAGTCATGGAATCAGTGAGGAGTTCTTGACACCACAGGTACCTTGACTTGTTTTTTGCAGGGGGAGGATGGTGCAGGAGCACCCTAAGGTCTTTGAAAGATCTTGTTATTCATTTAAGCTTGTAGGCTGGTTTGGCCAACCATCTTTGAATAAGGGCTATGTTATAAAGTACCAAGTGTGTTTAAGGTTTTTTTAGGGTTAGTAGTGTTTAGGGTTTGCAAGTTATAGAGTTAGGTTGCACTTAGGTGTCTATACCCTTATAAGTCAACCAAAAGGTCAAAGGGTTGACCAAAACTCACAAATGGGGAGATTGTCAAGTTTTTAATATTTTTAGGTGTTTTAGGGTCATTTGGTAAGTTTTGAAACTAAATTGGGCCATTGAAGTTGAGAGAATGTCATTTTGACAAAAGTTGTCATGACAACATTTCCTAGTTTTTAGGAATTGGATTTTAAGATGCCCAAATCCCAATATGAGGGTCAAAAAAAGTGGGAATGGAGTATATAAGGTGACACAAACCCTAAAACGACAGTTAGATTTCATTTTGTATGGATTGTTTGTTGTGAAGGAGCAATTAACATTGTAATTTGTAGATAGAGCCATCATCCAGTACTTTAATGGATTAGATGGATTGAATTAATGCATTGATAGTGTTCCTTATGTAATTTCATTAGCCACTGAGGCATTTTTTTGATCTTTTTTTCACATTAGTTATCATTTTGTAAATTCTTTGTGTTTAACTGGGTCTCTATCCAGTTTTGGACTAGTCATGTAGATATTAGTTTTTCTTGAAGTTCCCGTGGTCCAAAGCCCTATGAACACTTGTAATAAAGTAAGGCCTTGTATATAAAATGTATATATAGTGTGTGGAGTGTGTGTGTGTGTTCAAGGAAGGCAAGAGAACATTTAGGCCCTAGGGGAGTATTGGTTACTCTGGTTAGGGAAACTGAACAATACAGTAGCAATGGTGATTGCTTGGTGATTGGTATGTGTCAATAAATGATAGAGGAGTGTAGGGAAATGTAATAAAGACATGATAATGGGAGGATAAGTTAATAGGAGCTCATTTGATTAGTTAGAGAAAGTAAAGAAACCAGACCAGTATTCATGCCCGAGAAACCCTCAATTTTAGGGGTTTGGTGAAAGTCCATTGTACGGACAAGGTGGGAACTTAAAACATAGCAAATATATAAGGTTAGGAAAAAGCCACAAGGAATATGTAATTATATTCTAGGGGTGTTAAGGAATTTTTAGAGAAAATCCATCTTTTCAGTGTTTAGGAGGGCTAATTGGCCTAAAAAGGCTACAAGGCCTAGAAGACTAAAATCTTGCACCTGATTGGAAATTGGATGAAAGATCCTAAAGACTGGATCAAGAAGTGTTGAAAGAGACTAGAAAGGAGTCAGGAATCTAACTCATAAGAAGGAGTTTCAGTTGGAAGGATAGATGACCAAAGTAATCCATGAAAGTGTGAAGCTATGGTGAAGGGTTTAGTGAAGGATTGAACTTGGTGGAGAGCTCCTAGTGTGGTAGTGGATAAAATTAGGATCCTCTAGTTAGGGTAGTGAATGAGACCCTAAGAAAGACCAAGAGAAGGTATAGGAGAGAGAGAATAAGCTCTAGGAGAGGGAGCTCCCCATCAATATGTTGTCATCAATGACAAACATACAATCAACCACTGGCTCAAAGGAAAATATCCAACAGTGACAACAAACACTAATGGAAAGTGCACACCAATGGATAGAGAACCCTGAGAAGATTCACAGTAATACTCGAGTAGAATTGAAAGTAATAGCATTTCCCAAAGGACAGACAACCCCAACAGACAGAGATGATCGGGGACAACTGAAGTCAAGACTGAGAAAACAAGGAGTTAAACACCGATCAGAACTGAATTTCAGAAATGACAAAAGACTTAGATGGAAGGAGCTAAATATGGAGTAAACTAATTGATTACATTATTTTCATCGACCAGTTAAAAGCTAAAGATAAGCTAGATATTAAAGATAGTTTTATTCCTGTTGTCAAGAAGAAATTTGTGGGATAAAACTAAAGCATGCTTTAAATAAAGAATGGCAAGATTGGCGGATCACCTCAAGCCAAAAAAGACAAGGACTTAGAAACAGTGAAATCATGTCTATAAAAGAGACAAGATAATTCATTATGAAGAGAGGATGCTGAAGAGAATACTCATGAAGATAATAAGTCTTCATACAAACCTGATCAAACAAGCTGAAGAACAGAGCTAACAATTTCGGTAGACACCGAGCAACAAAGAAGCAACAACATTCACTGAGCAAAAAGAAGTGGAGAAAAGGAACATAAGGGAAAAATTGATTAGAAAGGTATTATGAGCTTACAATAGATCTGAAAATCTACAAGATTAATTTGTATTTATGAACAGATCATATATTGTTTCAGTTTAACCATTGATTCTAAAACTATCTTAATAGAGTAGGATCTAACCATCCTTTATATATTGAGATACATCCTAAGGAGTATCAAAAGGTTTTTCACGAAGATAGCATAGTGAATTTTAGATATCAAGTCATAAACTATTATTTTTAAATCATCTAACAAGGTTGCACTTAACAGTGTGTTTGTAACCTTTAACAGGGCTGGATCTTCACCGAGCTCACTTTAGAAGAGTGAAAATTTTAGGTTACCGGTCCCTAGTGATTTTTCCTTTAACAAGGTTTCCACCTTAAAAATCCTTGTGTCAAATGTATATATGATTTATTGTTTTAATATTTTTCTTTACACATTACTAAAACAATATTGATCAGTAAACACTAAGTTACTTACTGTATCTCGATAAAGACTAGACTGCTATTCGGTAAAGCTTAAGAAAATGATAAATAGTATATTACGAGCAGTAGTTATTTGATAAGATTATATAAAGGCATACATCTTGTAGGAATGAAGATAACTAGAGGTTTATATTTATGGTACAAAGTTTTTGGGTTGATTTATTGGATTAATTTTTGAGGCCACTAATTCACCCCCCCTCTTAGTTATTCTAACAATTGGTATCAGAGCTTGTGTGTTTGAAAGGAAGGTTTAAAACCCTAAGAAAAAGATCACAAGATGAGAAAAAGGGATGTGCCTAAGTTGAACAAGGACACCTTTGCATCATGGAAAAGTAGGATAAGACTCAATAATTGGATAATGAATATGTGTTCCCTACTGGACCTCACACACTTGATCAATTGAAAGAAAAGCAAGAACACAATTCTATGATGATAGAACTTGATTCCTCACTCTTCGATGTTGAATTTGAAGATGTCAAAACATGCACCACTGCAAAGAAACCATGGGACAAATTAAAGCTAGTACATGGAGGAGATGAAAATGTGCTAAGAGCTAAGGCAGAAAGCCTAGGAGGAAGGTTTGATGACCTAAGAATGAGAGAAGGAGAAAATATCACTCAATATAGCTACAGAATCAATGAGGTAGTTAATGATATCTGAGGAGTAGGAGGCATACTTGAAGAAGAAATAGTGGTAAGCAAAATTCTAAGAACCTTATCCTCTATTTATGCTATTAGAGTATCTTCTATACAAGAAATGAGAGCAGTACCAAATAAAAATGTCACTCTAGATAGTTTGGTTGGTAGACTTATTTTATTTGAGATGAATAACTTTGAAAATAGTGTCTTTCCATCTATTGAATTTGCATTCAAATATTCTTTGAAAATTAATAAATCAAGTCATTAACATACTATGAGAAATGATAGTGATAGTGATAGTGATGACCAAGAACTTGAAGAGATTGAAGCACTAATGGCTAGAAGATTGTCGAGAGGCAAAGGTAGATACAAAGGGAAATTACCAGTGGTATGTTTTAATTGTAAAGAGATTGGAAACTTTGCTTCTAGATGTCCTAACAAAAGAAAAGAAGATAGAAACAATGACAGATCATATGAAAAGAAGTTTGACAGAGGTGATGACAAAGATTACCAAAGCAACCAACAATCTGACAGAAGAGACAACCAAGACTATAAGGATAAAGGGAAGAAAGCTTGTTACATGGCTGAGAACAAAGATGAGAATACTCACATCAAATCTGATGAAGATATTGAGGTGGTATTTGTTTCTATGAAGGATGATTCAGATGAAGAGGAAAGGTATGTTGAGACTGCACTCATATCTAAGGTTAGTAAAAATGATGTCTGGATTATTGATAGTGGCTATACTCACTACATGGCTGGAGATAAGGAAAAGTTTGAAACTTTTGAGTATTATAATGGTGGATTAGTAAGAATGGGTAATGAATCACCTTGTCCAGTTGAAGGTAAAGGAACCATAATGTTAAATAGTCTGATCAGATGTGAAAATGCATATTAGGTAAAAGGACTTAAATATAATCTATTGAGTGTTTCACGGCTGAATAAAATAGGTCACCGAGTTGCATTTGAGAACAAAAAGGAAAATATCTTTAATGAATCAGGACGGTTGATCAGAACTGGTGAATAGACAAAAGGTAACCTATTCTATCTTGATGATATTAACACCAGTTGTTTAATGGCTAGAAACAAAGACATATGGTTGTGGCATAAAAGGTCATGTCATGTGAATTTTGACAACATGATTAGGATAAGAAATAAAAGGAAAGTAAGAGGCTTACAGAGCATGTCAAAACCTGACCATGTCATGTGTAAGAATTGTCAAAAAGGTAAAATGAAAAAGTCTAGTTTCAAGAGAAAAACCTACACATCTAATGCTATTCTATAATTAGTCCACACTGACCTATGTGGACCCATGAGAACTAAGAGCTACTATGGTGATAGATACTTCATTCTCTTTTTTGATGATTATTCTAGAATGATGACAATTATGTTCTTAAAAGAGAAATTAGAAGCATTCAAGATGTTTAAATGGTATAAAGCTATAGTGGAAAAACAAAGTGGTAAGGAACTGAAATGCTTAAGATTAGATAGAGGAGGAGAATTTATTCAAATGAATTCACTAACTTTTGTAATGGGCATGGAATTCAAAGATAGGTCTCTGCACCAAGAACACCACATCAAAATGGGATTGTTGAAAGAAGGAACAAGTCCATTGTTGATTGTGCCAGAAAAATCATGATTGATAAAGGAATCACTCAAACATTCTGGAGAGAAGCTGTCAGTATTGTTGTCTATACATTAAACCGAGTTCAATTGAAGAAAGACACCAATAAGACACCTTATGAGATATGGTATGGATACACACCTAATGTAAGTTACTTTAGAGTTTTTGGAAGTCAATATTATATTTTGAAAGATGATAGAAATGGAAAGCTTGAATCCAAAGATGAAGAAGGAATATTTCTAGGGTATTCTACCAAAAGCAAGGCTTATAAATGTCTTAACAATTCCTTTAACAAAATAATTAAAAGTGCAAATGTCAAAGTAGATGAATTTGCTGAGAAAATGATGAGGAAAGAAGAAAGGGACTAGAAGACTACAACAGGTTTATCTACAGTGAAGAACCTAACAGTTTTCCCACACAATAGTGTATCGCTCCTGAGTGATAGAACAATGCACCCGAGCATCCGGCTGCAAACACCAAAAATCAGGAAATTTCTCAAGATGATGCATCGAGTGATGGATATCAAAATGAAGTTCAAGATGATGATTAGAATGATGAAAAAAGAGATGAAATGGTACTTGCCAAATATTTCAGAAGGCACCATCCATAGAATTAGATCATAGGAGACAAGAAGGCTGGAATGAGAAAAATAAGTAAGTCACTGAACACTAGATGTTTAATTTATGATTTTGAGCCAAAATCTGTTAATACTGCACTTGAAAATGAATAATGGGTTAGTGCTACGAATGGAGATATAGAGAAGATTTAGAATAATAGAACATGGACATTAGTACCTAGACCGGATGACAATAATGTCATTGGTACCAAATGGATATTCAAAAATAAATTGAATGAGAATGGAGAAGTCACAAAGGACAAATCAAGATTAGTATGCAAGGGGTATGTACAAGAAGGTATTGACTATGGAGAAACCTTTGCACCCATTGCTAGATTAGGAGTCAAAATTCTACTTTCTTATGCTTCATTTAAAGGATTCAAAGTATACCAAATGGATGTCAAATCTACATTCCTAAATGGAATACTAGAAGAAGTATACATTGAACAACCAGAAGGGTTTGTTGATCCTAACAAGAGAAACATGGTTTGTAGACTACAAAAATCCTTGTATGGATTGAAACAAGAACCAAGAGGATGGTATGAAAGACTTCACTCCTACTTCATAAGCAGTGGATTTGTAAGAACAAGTGAAAATAGTAATCTGTATTTAAAAGAAGATACTGATGATAATATTCCGATTGCTGAAATATTTGTTGATGATATCATATTTGGTGGAAATGATATGTTGTGAAAATCATTTTCTAATGAAATGAGAAAATAGTTTGAGATGTCAATGTTTGGAGAGATCAAGTTCTTTCTTGGTGTATAGATTCTTCAACAGGATGCAAGCATATACATCACACAATCCAAATACATCAAGGAAGCTCTCAAGATATTCAAGATGGAAGACTCCAAGCCAGTTGGAACACCTATGGAAACTGGATGCAAGTTGACAAAGGAAGATAAGTCAAATGAGGTAAATCAGAACCTATATAGATCAATGATTGGAAAAATCATGTATGTTGTTCATACTAGACCAGATATAGCACACATAGTTGGAATAGTTGCAATATTCTATGCTCATCCCAAGGAATCACACATGACTGCTGTCAAAAGAATTCTGAGATATCTAAAAAATACCAAGGACTATGGATTATGGTATAAAAGATAAGGCCAATTTTGAGCTTCAAGTCTATACAGATGTTGATTGGGCTGGAAACATAGATGAAAGAAAGAGCACAACAGGAGGGGAGCATTCTTTATGGGTTACAGACTTGTCACATGGATAAGTAAGAAGCAAGGATGCATCTCACAATCTACTGCAGAAGAAGAATATGTGGCTGCTGCTACAAATTTCTCTAACATTGCATGGATCAAACAATTACTGGAAGGTATGAATATGAAAATTCTTGAACCAGTGATTATCTATTGTGATAATACAAGTGCAATAAACATTTCAAAGAACCCTATCATGCATGCTAAGACAAAGCATATTGCTATCAAGTATCATTACATAAGAGAACAAGTGCAAGAAAAATACGTGATACTGTTCAATCCAAGGAATAATTAGCAAACATATTCATAAAGACATTGCCTAAAGATACATTTTAGTACCTAAGGAAGAGCTAGGGGCCTGACCCTTGTCTATTAGTCAGTAAGCTGACTAGGAGGCTACATCAGCCTACACATAATTGAAAAATCATTCATGTTGATGCAAGAAAAGATATGGATTGCAAAGATATATCAGTACATAGAAAGGTACTTATCTGCACCAAACACTAGAGTTATTGTATTGCTAATGGAAAGGGAAATTCAAGGAATATATTATAAAAAAGGAGAGATTTCATTTGGCATCGTTGTCAAAGGGAGAGAAGTATCCAAAGGGAGAGATGACTTAAAAAGAGATGACTTAAGGGAGAGATTATATCCATATGAAATATATATTAGAAGTATTCAAAGGGAAAGATGTAATTAATGAATATGGAGAGAAAAAGAGTGTTGTCAAAGGAAAAGAGATGTGAATAGAAATATCCATCAAGGAGAGGAATAGTTAAAGGGAGAGAAGAGATTAGAGAAGAGATTCTACAACAAAGGGAGAGACAAAATTAGAAGTTGCTACATCTATCTAGTGAAGGGAATGAAGATTGAAGGAAGTACTCTGCAAGAATCAAATCTAAGATAGAAGAGCTTACCGAGAGTCAGACATTTGTATTGGTTATAGAAAAATAAGTTTGGTAGAAATTAATGAACTAAAACTAATATATTTCATATTGTATTAGTATAATGTAGTATGTTGACATCAATGCCAATGGGAGAGATTGATGATCTATAACTGATTGAATGTTTGAAGATGTTAAGTTGATGATCACCGAGCTGCAGAAAGTTAATGCAAGGCATTAAATTAGTTAATGTATTGTATTTTCATTGATGTCAACTTGATATACTTTGATTGGTCATATATATTGTCAAAGACTTAAAAGAACCAAAGAGATAAAGCTTATGTTATCAGTAATGCATAAAAGTTTAGTATACACCAAGTGATTACAAACATCGACAGACAGTGCACACCGATAGATAGAGAACCCTGAGAAGAGTCATAGTAATACCTGAGAAGAACTAAAATTCACAGTGTTTCCTGACATACATACAACCCTGACAGAAAAATATGCCAAGGGAAAACTGAAGTCAAGACCGAGCAAGCAAGGAGTTAGACACCGATCAAAACTAAAGTTTAGAAATGACAAAAGACTTAGCTGGTAGAAGCTAAATATGGAGTTAACTGATTGATTAAATTATTTTCATCAACCAGTTAAAAGCTAAAGATAAGCTAGAGATTAGATCTAGTTTTATTACATTTTTCAAGAAGAAATCTATGGGATAAAACTAAAGCATGCTTTAAAGTAAGAATGGCGAGATTTGCAGATCACGTCAAGAACAAGAAAGGCAAGGAATTAGAAATGGTGAAATCACGTCTATAAAAGAGACAAAATAATTCATTGTGAAGAGAGGATGCTGAAGAGAATATTGGTGAAGATAAGAAGTCTTCATATAGACCTGATCAAACAAGCTGAAGAATAGAGCTAAATATTTCTATGGACATCAAGAAATAGAGAAGCAACAACATTCACCGAGCAGAAAGAAGTGGAGAAAAGGAACAAAAGGGAAACATTGATCAAAAAGGTATTATGAGCTTACAATAGATTTGAACATCTACAAGATTAAGTTGTACTTATGAAAAAATCATATATTGTTTTAGTTTAACCATTGATTCAGAAAATCTCTTAACAAAGTAGGATCTAACCATCCTTTATATATTGAGATACATCCCAAGGAGTATCAAAAGGTTTTTCATGAAGATAGCATAGTGAATGCCAAATAAATTGTTATTTTTAAATCCTCTAACAAGGTCTCACTTAATAGTGTGTTTGTAACCTTTAACAAGGTTGTCTCTTCATCGAGCTCACTTTAGAAGAATGAAATATTTTGGGTTACCGGTTCCAAGTGGTTTTTCCCTTAACAGGGTTTCCACATTAAAAATCCATATGTCAAATGTGTATATGATTCATTTCTTTGATGTTTTTCTTTACACATTACTAAAATAGGATTGATCGGTAAACACTAAGTTATTTACTATATTTTGGTAAAGACTAGACTGCTATTCGGTAAAGCTTACGAAAAAAGATAAACAATATATTTCGAGCAGCAGTTATTTGATAAGATTATTTAAAGGCATACATCTTGTAGGACTGAAGATAACTAGAGGTTTATATTTATGGTACAAAGTTTTTGGGTTGATTTATTGGATTAATTTTTTAGGCCACTAATTCACCCCCCCCCCCCCTCTCAGTTATTCTAACAGTTACATGTTTGGGAAATTGATGTGTATCCTCAACTTGATTGGTTCATGATTTGCAGACCTGCAAGAAATTTTTCTTGATTGATAGAGGTTACTATTGCTAATGATTTTAGAGATTAAAGTTGATGTGGATTTTCTTGAGGTTATTCATGATGATTGTAGATGTTTCTAGATCATTCTCCTATTGTGTTTATAGTTTTCATTGATTGGCACGATCGTATTTGGTGATTTCGTGTTCTTCATGTTCTTCGTTGACTTGGTGATGTAGCATGTTGTTGATGTTCGAGGCATAATTTTGAGAGGTTTTTCATGTTTGAGGCATGTGATTTGGGACCATGTTATGTCTTATCTTACATTCATTAGTTCACATTAAATATTGTACTGTGTATGATTGTAATTTTGTAATTTAGGTCCTTGGCCAACCTTGAAGAAATAAGTTGAAGAATTGTACAAATGTAATGATCTTGAAATAATGTATGAGAGTGAGAGTGTGGTTGCAAAGAGGTATGAGTGGAATGCAATTGAGGCAAAGATCTAGTGTAGAAAATAAAATTATATCTAAACTTCAAGGGACTGACGTAGGAATGTTGAAGATGCTATTATCTAGTTCAAGACTTGTGGATTATTGTCCATGATTGTTGTAAGCCAGTGAGCCTTCCATAGGGTTGTAGCCCTCTTTTATTTGAGCAGTGAGCTCTAGACAGTTTGCTTGACTGCATGTACATTCCCATTTTAATACCTTAAATGGGGTATAGTGCTTTTAATAGAGTATATCATATTGTAGGTTCATACCCATCAAGTTTTACACATCAAAAATATTAGTGTTATGTGTTCTTGATGTTTTGTGGATCTATGCTTTACTTTTCCTTAATTATATATATGGTTTTAGATTAAATCTTGTTAAATTTTGAAGGGTTGGACAACTGATTCACCCCTTATCGGTTGTGTTTTTCCTTATTTGTATCAGAAATGACATACACCAATTGAAGGGAGAAAAAAACATGATCAAATGTGATAAAAGTGTGTTATGTTATTGGTTCATGGTGGAGAGAGAAAGAGGAGCATGGATTCCATGGGTTAGCTAGTTTTTTTATTCTAGGTGATCCATGAAAAGGATAAAGAGAGTTAATGGTCAAGAAATTTGTTTTATGGTAGTCAAGCCATCTGGAGATACAATAGAAAGGATAATGAAACAAAGTATTATTTTTAAGGAAATCTAAAAAATACAACGAAAGGAGATTCAGATGGTCTAGAAATTTTTATTATGATAGTCTACTCATCTTGAGATAAAGTGCAAGGAAATTTAAATGGTCTTCAATCTATCTTATGTAAGTCAACTCATCTTGAATTTTTTTTATAAGGATAACCAATCAAAGGACATTTTTCTTAAGGAAATCCTACAACATAAGAAAAAAGGAGATTGCATACATAAACACCCTCTCCTTCATAGGTCAAGATAGTACTATGTTGATGTCTTAAGGAAAGAAAAAGGACTAACACCTTCATTACCAATGATATATCCTTTAAGAAACAATATACAGGCAATCCAAGCCAAAGAGGTCATAGCTCCTTTGAGGTAAGGAAGAGATGGTTGTAAAAAGGTATCTTGCAACAAGTGTTAAAGGTATCCTTATGAGGGATGCTCAATGGAAGGAGGAAGGGATATTTTCCTAAATATTTATACCTCACAAAATAGAAGAGATCATCCAATCCAAAGAGGTCATAGCTCCTATGAGACAAGGAATAGATAATTGTAAAAAGATATTTTGCAACAAGTGTCAAAGTGATCCTTTTGAGGGATGCACAATGGGAGGAAAATATCTTCGCCTAAATTTTTCTACCTCCAAAAATAGAGGAGATCTTTAGTGAAGATGACATCTCTGAAAGGGGAAGGATATTAAGAATACACACCTTTCCTATTACTATGAAAAAGTGGATTCTTAGTGAAGCATTACACATATTTCATCACTAAGTAGAGATCATTCATAAAAGATGTACAATTTCAAGGAAAGAATAGGTCCTCACCAAGGAACACAGATGTACTCACATGAATGATAATTCTATGCAAGAAAGAACATCAAGCTATTAAATATGCAACTCATCAAGGGAAAAGTGAATCCATAGAAAGAAGAAAATGATTAAAAAATATATTCTTGACCCCGAAGAGTAGAGACAAGAATAATAAAGATAATATGTTTCTCAATGAGTATGAATGCACCTAAATTTGTACAACAATGAATGAAAATGAGCCCCTAAAATAAAATCTACCAATGTCACATATTTAGGAGCAACAAAATAGGAACTTAGATATTTAGAATGATCATGAAAAATATTCCACTCATTATCACTTTTTAATTCAATGATAACATAATAAATAAATTGTTGATTTTTTTACATGCAAAGTATGATATTCATTGGTGGATTGGTCATGGAGTTGATGATATATACAAAAAAGATGGTTCTCAAGATCTTGTTTATGTTTCTTTCTTTTTTTGGGATATGTAATGAACTTGGCATGAAGAAGGTTAGGAGAAATTCTATCCTATTATAATTTTAAGTGGGAATTATAAGATATATATGCATTAGACAATGGGGGAGGGGATGTTGACAAATGAGGAGGTTAGAAACCTAAACCTTTCTAATAAAAGTGTGATGTATATTTCTCGTGAGTCTCAAAACTTTGTTACACAAATCCTAAACCATGCCCATTGTATCCATGTTTAGAAAGGATTTTAAAACCATCTCCATATATATTTTCTAAATAAAAATTAGGAGTTGACATGTTTAGATAAAAAGGCTCACTCTTAGGCTAAATTAGATTCAAGTTTCAAGAGGCCCAATCAACATCCAAACATGTGTTAGGATAAAAAGTTTGTGTTTCAAATTCATGAAATTTGTATTTTTAATGAAAGGAGGGTGTGAAGTTTAATGATCCCAAAGTACCTCTTTAGGTGAAGGAGTATGCTTAGTAGGAGATGGTGTATTTATTTGTATTGGAGAAAGAATGGAATAAATTGAAGAAGATTGAGATTGTGTTTGTATATTTTCATCAGCTTTCAAAGTGCACATATTATTGTTGTTGATAAAATTGATTTTGAGATGAAGAGTAGAAGGGACTACTTGCGTAGCATGAATCCAAGGTATAAATAAAAGAAGGTTATATGTGAGATTATTGGGCATGACATGGATAAGAATGGGTAGAATTTTAGGTCATATTTTAATAGGCAATGTGATGGTGCCTAATTTCATCTTACAAACATTATCAAAGCCATGCATACAAATAGAATCATGTTTTTGATTAAAAAAGAAGCCAAAACAAGGGGGCTGACCCAAAGAAAACATAGCCAGCATGAGAAGTGCAGACTACCAGCACACCACTAGAGTCAGTAGATCCTCATCCAGTCCCTTTTTTGAAAATCAAAAACCAAAAACTAGAAACAACAGGCCCCAACTTCACCATGAAGTTGGTAACCAGCCTGTTAACATCAACAGACCCCAAATTCACCATGAAGTTGGTAACCAGTCTATGCAAGTTAGTAAAAATATATTTTAAACTAGAAGCAAAGTAGCAAGAAATAGTAATACAGTCACAAGAGTTAAACAAAGTAACTAACAGGCCCAGAATGGCCAACCAACGAAACCATCCAAAAAAACCAAGCATAAAAAAGGGACAAAAAAATACTTGGGGTTTTTACCCCCTCCACTAAGAAACAACTTGAGCCAATCTTCTGTAAGGAATTAGAAGAGATTCCCATCATTCTAAACCTCCCCCAGGGTAACCACTTTTTCCATGTGCAGCAGCTGGAGAGTCATTATCACCAAATGCATGACATTGACTGCAAACCCAGTAATCATGTTGAAACTTTCCCCCAACTCCCTGATTTCCCCCTTAGCCTCCTGAAGGTCCTTCTTGGAGACAAAATCTTGGAAGGAGGTCTACAGTCGCTTAACATCCTTAGGCAATTGAATAAGGTCACCCTCAACTTCAATCTTACTCTCAACCTCCACCTTGCTTTCCTCTGAGGCCTCTTCCTTGTAACCACCAGTATCCTTCTTAGTATTCGACTCCACTTGGGGACTAGGTGGTGAGGTAGCCATAAGTGACAACTCTAAATTATTACCATCAAACAACTTTTTAGATAAATCAATGGTGGGTAATTTGAAACTAGCTGAGATATGGGATGATTCGTGGCTCTTCTTGGCACCATCCATAGACTGGGAGACTTTGTTATCTTTGGCATGGCTGCTCTCATCCTTCTTAATTTTATTCCCTTTCTTATTATCCCTGCTGCTTCCCTTCTTCTTTTCTTCCTCCTCCTCTAAGTCTCCTTCTTCCTCATCTTCTTCCAGATACCTCTTCTTTCCAACTTTCTTCTTATACCGAGTGTTCGAGGTAATTCTATAGGACCTCCTCCTAATTTCATTCTTGTCTTCCTCTGATGTAATGCCCAGGTCCAGTTGTTATCGATAGTCAGATTGACTATGCTCTAAGGTCTCTTGAACATACCTTATGGGGTATTGTTTCACCCTAGCTTGAGGAAATCACTAAGATCTTTACCTCAAGTGCCCTAGACTAGGTTAACACCGTAAAGATACTATTTCATGCTATGGAACCTATAAGGATAGATCCCTCTTCCATGCTAAACCGACGGGTTCAACCTAAAGAACACAATAGTACCCACTGCACATGGAATCCATAAAAGATATTATTTTTATTCATGAGAAATAATCTATTATAGGATGATGTACTCCTATATCTCTTCTATCTCTCTCTTAATCTATCTATATCCATCTATATCTTAACTACAAAAGATTTTCAGCTATATATACATCAATCAAAATATCACCCAAAATATCTGATACTCATGGAAAACTTCAACCACCCTGCAAAGGTGGCAAGATTAAGAAATAAATAACCCTTCCATAATAGAAACAAGTGTCCCTAATCATTTCAAGAAAAAATGACACGTAGAGAGTCGTTGCAAATGACCCAGCTGGTTACAAACGTCACATCCTGCATTTCTTGGGTCATTAACTGACATTACTGAGCGCCAGTGTTGAATTTTCTAAACAATAGAAACATCATCATTTTCCAACCCCGAGTGTTAGATCACAAACCCGACAAAAAACATAGTCACCGACGGTCATCACCAACAAGCATCACCGACGAACACTACCAACTAGCATCGTCGATGAACATCAACAACAAGCATCGCCGATGAACACTACCAATAAGCATCACCGAAAAAAATCACCAACAAGAATCACTGAAAAACATCACCAACAAGCATCACCTATGAACACTACCAAGAGGCATCACCAATGAACATCACCAACAAGCATCGTCGATGAACACTACCAACAAGCATTGCCGACGAACAGGAACCATCGAACATTGCCGACGAGCAAAACTGACAGACAGTAGCTTGAATTATCACTTAGAAATGTTCCTAACCTTAGGTTCTCCTAAACCATACTCTCCAAAAAAAAAAAAATCAACTTCCAGGTGATTGGAGTAAGCCAGGATTGATGCCTAACTTCTTAAAATTGGTTTCCTGTACCCATGTAGCCTCTGAATCAGCTTTGTCTTTCCATTTGACCAAATTTTGCTATTGGAAAGTTGACTATACTGGTTTATATGACTCTATTTAGTGTTTTTATTATGGAAAAAAAGTCATATGAATTTTTGGAGTCAGCACACATTATTAGAAGATCAGAAATTGGCTAAGTATAGAAAATAGGACAGAGCAAGGAACAGACTGTTATAGTTTTGATTAGCGTGTGTTCATTTGTTATCCAAATGATATGTTCCTTTGAAGATAATCTTATGAGTATGTTTACATGATAATTCTAAGATAGAATGATCAGATCTACAAGTATGAAGAAGATACAGCCAGTTGAAGAGGTACAGCCAGTGAATGCCAGAACAGGACAAAGATCATCGAAAGAGCCGACAGAGATTGTTTTGGAGTGGAAGTTGAACTCATCCTCAAGACTTGCAACTTTAGATTATTAATTTTTAGTGACCTAAAAATCTATGTTTAAAATCACATGACTTGATTCATCCGGGATAATTAGTTAGAGCTAATTTGGTGAAGTGGACTGTGTGAAAAGACATGTCTGTTCAGTTTGAGTAAAGCGGTTATAATTAATGTTAAGCCGACTTAATGAAGGTTTGAAAGGTTATTTAATTGATCAATATACATTTTAAAATGTTTCCTAAATCCAAAATGTTCATTTCCTTTAAGGAAGTACTTATAGAAGGTCATTTGTGATGGGAAAAGTTGCGAAAGCTAGAGATAAGAAAAGCAGAGCAAAGTGTAAAAGCAGCAAAGATATATCTATCATATGTTGATGATATATATATTGAAGTAGAAGATTTCAGAGTGAAGATAAGATTTTTTTAGTGCTTTATAAGAGGTTAAATCATCAGCACACAAAAGGAACTGATCAGACAAGCAGTGTCACAGCAGCAATTCACCTTGCAGATATAGTGTGTATCGAAGATCCTGAAGGTTGTAGCCTTCACCACTTGAGCAGTGTGCTCTTGGACAGTGAGTCCTTGGATAGTGAGTCCACCACCCCTAATAGATTTATTGTAAAAGACTCCTAACAGGGTCTGACCCTTAACAAGGTCACTGTACTTCATGTATTGTAAAGACAACTCCTAACAGGGTTAAGGATCTTCTAACAAGGATCATAAGAAACTAGTACAGAATATTTGTGGGTACTAATTCCCCCCGAGGTTTTCACCTGCATTGGGTTTTCCCGTAATCATATTTTGTGTTATGAGTTGTGTATGTTTATCTTACTTGCATTGATATTCATTTCAATACTTAAGCATTTTAGTAAAGATTCAGATAATCAGAAAAAGTATTAATTGATAGATCACTGAGTCACCCCCCCCCCCTCTTAGTGATCCTAATTCTAACAATTGGTATCAGAGCTCTAGTCCTCAACAAATAATTTTAACCACTTGAGGAGATGATGGAGAAGGAAGAAATGAAACACCTAAAAAATATTCTTGAAGCAGCCCTTGAAGAACTTGACACATATGAAAAAGAAAATGAAGATCTGAAACTAAAAGTTGAGGGCATGCAAATACTTATCAAGAAACTGAAAAAAGAATTAAGGAATTGTTCTTCAAATGATTTGGGGGAAGTAGTCAAAAATTTGAATGAAGAAAATTCATCTCTGAAGGATTAGATTGAAGAATTAGATGAAAAGTTATGTAACAATCAAGATGCCTATGATGATCAAGTCAAAGAAAACAAGCAGTTAGATGAAGAACTAAGACAAGCAAACATGGAAATCTTGGAGTTAAGAAACAAAAAAGATAAGATGGAATTTGAATTGATTGCAGAAAAGAATCATATTGACAAGTTACACACAAGCAAGGATCTGATAGAGTTAGAGCTTTATGCACAAAAGCTAAGAGGTGATTCTACTGGCGTTGGATACAGTATAGCACAAATTGAAATCAATTCAATGCAAGAAAGAAAGAAAGCACATGAGACATCTTTAGAAGAAAATAAAGTTGAAGGTCTTGCAGAGGCTAAAGTAGAACCACCTAAAAGAGAAATCACACAAGTTAACAGAACTTGTTATGCCTATAACAAACATGGAAATTTGGTGAGAGATTGCAAAGAGGTAAGACCTTTCAATGGTTACTGTTATTCATGCAATAAGTTTGGTCATAGAGCCATGGATTGTAAAACAAGTCAAAAGAACACGACTCTGAATAAAAGAAATCAGAATCAGCAAAGCCAAAGAAGATATCCTCAACAACATGTTAGAAGTCCTCAGAACATTACATGTTAGATATGTAATTATAATGGTCATTCTACTAGACAGTGTAGATTGGTAACTTGCACCAATGCACCAAAGAATATCAGGCCTCTAGTTATTTGTCACTCTTGTAACAAGGCTAGACACATCTTTAAACATTGCAGATCTAGAGCACAGGAACATGAAAGCCCTAAAAAGTTAGAAGATTCATTATGGGATGAGGTAGGAGAAATCAAATCTATGAAAGCTACAGAAGACACAAACAAGATCTGGGTTGAAGTAAAGAAGGATAATGAAGAGAACAAGGTAGCAGATGCATCCTTAGTGGACACACCTTCTACTTCTGGTTAGTTGACCCTCATGGTCTTAGGGGGAGCTATTCTAGCTCTAAACCCCTGCGTGGCTGGTATACTCACCTCTGACTATGCGCCTTGGATTACAATTGTTTGGTGACATTATGATGCAGTATGCAAGAGAACACGATCTAATTTGTTATCAGGAATAAGAACAGAAGTTAAAGTTCCTTTCTGTGTCCACACAACAAGTATTAATGGCAAAAATCTACTTTGAAATCACCAAGTCCTCACTCGCGGTCAGAATAAATAATTGGAGATCATAGAAGCCCTAGTAGTTGTATTATTAATGCATTATAGTTGTTCTCATCAGTGAAGAAAGTAGATTGATAATCGTTATTTGTTAAGAAAAGTAATTCGAGTTTGAAATGAAGCCCAAGCACGGACATGTTGTTTCAGAAATTAGTTGAAAAATTACTTAACAATTGAGTAAGCGGTTGGACAATCAAAGGAGTACTTGCAGTCAAGTAGCAAAGCATCACAATTACATTCTTCAGCAGAGATTGATATCAAGAAAATCCTTGAAACATCTTGGAAGCGATTTATCAGTATGCTTCAGCGCGTGAATTTGATGAAGCGGAATTGGTCAAAATCTTGTTGATCAGTGTTCTATGTGAGAGTATCAGTATATCAGTTGGAGATTTTATTTTGGAGCTGACCTGATGTTATCCTTGGAAGCACATATATTAGTATAGCCATTAGAATTATTTTTTTTGGAGCCGACCTGATGTTATCCTTGGAAGTACATATATCAGTATAGCCATTGGAGGTATTTGTTTTGGAGCTGACCTGATGTTATCCTTGGAAGAACATATATGAGTATAGCCATTGGAAATATTTGTTTTGGAGCTGACCTGATGTTATCCATACTTATTTTTGATCATCTAAGTATGAATATAACAAAAGAGTGTTCACGTAAGAGCAGAATTGATTGAAGATACAATTTGAAATATCATGTGAAGAAGCAGATAAAACTATTATGACAGGTCCACAGGATTATGCACCCATAGCCAAGGACATGGAGGATACATTCATGATTGATAATGTTGAAGTATCAATGAAAAGCAATGGATATTGATCTAGACAAGTTTGAAGAAACATTTGTGAGTACTCAAGAGGCTGAGAGTCTTTATATCAGAAAGAAGATCTATTGATTTAAGATATCATAGTAAAGGTAGCAGAAAAAGAGAAGACTGAAGTGATGGACAATTCATCATCATTGTTGTAAAGCTTGACACCCATAATAGACTTAGACTCATGGGGAGTAAATAAGTAAGTGAGATTATATAATCTGAAGAAGTCATGAAAAATAGATCAGATATTGCAGAAGATAAGTATATGAAGAAGAGGCTCAATGAATTGGTTAGCAACTTTACACTTGATCTTAGTTCACTCAAAGTTGGTCAAGCATCCTTGAAAAAGTTTACAGCAAAAGGAAGAAAGATTATTGCTGACTGTATGAATTAGGCAAGTTAAGTACCCATCATTACAAAGAAGATCCAGGAGGTAGCGGCTATGATAGAGAAGATAAGGAAATATGTGGAAGATCCCTCCACCGATATCAATATGTGTATATTAGGGGCAGATTGATAAGATTGAGAAGACAGAGAAGATAATATCAAAGGGTGAGTAAAGTAATGTATAGAATATGGATTCTATCATATGATCAAGGTCCTAGCATAGAATTGGAGAAGATGGAGAAGCTAAAATATGCATTATGTGCCCATCTACAGATTGTTAATTCATTGATTGCAAATTTTAAAGGGGGAGTAGAGTATGAAGAATATGGAGTCTGGTATATGATAAGAGGGAGATATAAGATAGAGAGTTTTTGTATAAAAGTACAGATAGTAACTTCACCATATTCCTTTGTTGCCATTAATGACAAAGGGGGAGATTGTTGGAAAGTTTACTATACTAGTTTATATGAATCTATTTAGTGTTTTCATTATGGAAACAAATTCATATGAAGTTTTGGAGTCAGCACACATTATTAGAAGATCAGAAATTGGCTAAGTACAGAAAACAGGACAGAGCAAGGAACAAACTGTTATAGTTTTGATTAGTGTGTGCTCATTTATTATTCAAATGATATGTGCCTTTGAAGATAAGCTTATGAGTATGTTTACATGATAATTATAAGAGAGCATGATCAGATCTACAAGTAGTAAGAAGATATAGCCATTTGAAGAGGTACAACCAGTGAATGCCAGAACAGGACAGAGATCATGGAAAGAGCCGACAAAGATTGTTTTGGAATGGAAGTTTCACTAATCCTCATGACTTGTGCATTTAGATTATTAATTTTTAGTGACCTAAAAATCTATGGTTAAAAGAGAATGACTTGATTCATCTGGGATAATTATTTAGAGCTAATTTGGTGAAGTGGACTGTGTGAAAAGATGTGTCTGTTCGGTTTGAGTAAAGCAGTTATAATTAATGTTAAGCTGAATTAATGAAGGTTTGTGTGGTTATGTAAGTGATCAAGATACATGTTAAAATTTTTCCTAAATCTGACATGTTCATGTCCTTTGATGAAGTACTTATAGAAGGTCATTTGTGATGGGAAAAGTTGCAAAAGCCAGAGATAAGAAAAGCAGAGCAGAGTGTAAAAGCAGAAAAGATATATCTATCATATGTTGATGATATATATATTGAATTAGAATATTTCAAAGTGAAGATAAGATTTTTTAGTGCTTTATAAGAGGTTAAAGCATCAGCGCACAAAAGGAACTGATCAGACAAGAAGTGTCACAACAGTAGTTCACCTTGCAGATACAATGTGTATCCAAGATCCTGAAGGTTGTAGCCTTCACCACTTGAGCAGTGTGCTCTTGGACAGTGAGTCCACCACCCCTAATAGGGTTATTTAAAAGACTCCTAATAGGGTTTGACCCTTAAGAAGGTCATTGTACTTCATGTATTGTAAAGACAACTCCTAACAGTGTTAAGGATATTCTAACAAGGATCATAAGAAACTAGTACAGAATATTTGTGGGTACTAATTCCCACTGGGGTTTTCACCTGCATTGGGTTTCCCCATAATAATATTTGGTGTTATGAGTTGTGTATGTTTATCTTACTTGCATTGATATTCATTTCAGTACTTAAGCATTTAAGTAAAGATTCAGATAATCAGGTAAAGTATTAATTGATAGATCACTGATTCACCCCCCCTCTCAGTGAACCTAATCCTAACAGTTCCATATAGGTTTGTTGTCTATTCTGCCTAGAAACTCTTGAATTCAGGACTATGTTTGCCTTCATTTGTGGTGTAACAGGAATTTTAAGCGCTTTGAGATCCTCAGTATCTCCTATGAGATCAGAATCTCCTTCGGGAATTGGACCCTTATAGGATACCAAATCTGCCACATTGAAATTAGGAGATAATCCTATGTCTGTAGGAAGATCAAATTTATAAGCATTAGACCCATATTTTTCCAATATTTCACAAGGGCCTATCTTCCTCATCTGAATTTTACTTGGAACTCCTTTCTATAACCTTGCTTTATTGAGGTGCACCATGACCAAATCTCCAACCTAAAATTGAACATCTCTTTTCCTTGCATCTACCTTTTGCTTGATATGAGTGGTACTCTCTATCATTGTTGCTTTAACTGAGTCATGGACCTCCTTCATGGATTGAGAAAAATCTTCAGCATACCCACTCCTCTCTGTATTTCCACCAAGATCCCTTAATTCACATATGCCCCTGGGATGAATCCCATACACAATTTCAAAAGGGCTCTTTCCAGTGGACCTATTAACTGTATCATTGTAGGAAAATTCTGCTTGAACAAGTAAATGATCCCATGATTGTCCATACTCCTTGGTAAGGCATCTCAAAAGATTACCTAAGATTTGGTTCGCCACTTCAGTCTAACCATCAGTTTGTGGATGGTAGGCTAAGCTAAAAGAAAGATTTGTACCAAGCTTTTGCCACAAAGTCTTCCAAAATTGACTCATAAACTTGGAGTCTCTATCTGACACAATAATCAAAGGTAATCCATGTATCTAGGCTTCTTCTCTGAAGAACATATTGGCTATGTAATAAGCAACATGTGTGGTTTTGCATGGTACAAAATGAGCCATCTTGCTGAACCTTTCAACAATTACAAAGAGGCTTTCCATTCCTTGCTTGGTCTATGGTAACCGAACAACAAAATCCATACTAAGGCATTCCCCTAGTCTATTTGGGATAGGAAGGGGATGATACAATCCTGCATTGGATGAAATCCCTTTTTCCTTCTAACAAACCAAACAAGTCTCTACATACTTCTGGATGTCCCGATTCATTCTTGGATAGTAGTAATACCTTTTGACCAATTCTAAGGTCTTATTCAACCCAAAATGTCCACTTAAGGAACCATTATGCTTTTATTGTACTAGATTCTCTCTCATGGAACCTCTTGGTACACAAAGTTGTCCTCCCTTAAATAGAAAAACTTCTTGAAGAGTATACTCTGAATATTCACAATGAAAATGATTTTGATACTCTTGACATACCTTGTATGCTACTGCAAAATCTTCATTGGCTGGATACAGATCTTTGAAACTTTCAATGCCAATGCTTCATAGCTAAACTTATTGTATCATGAGTAACCTTCTACTCAATGCATCTACCACCTTATTTTTTACTCCCTTCTTATTCTTTATTGTGAAGGTAAAGGCTTGGATGTATTCCACCCATTTCATATGCTTGTGACTTAGTTTATCTTGTGAACTTAGAAGACTCAAAGCCTAATTGTCGGTAAAGACAACAAATTCTTTAGGAAGTAAATAATGTCTCCATTTCCTTAGTGCTTGCACTAATGCATACAATTCCAAATTGTATGAGGAATAATTTTTCTTTGCATCACTAAGTTTCTCACTATGAAAAGCTACAGGTTTTCCTTCTTGAATCAATACTACACTGACAACAATATTAATAGCATCACATTCCACAGTAAAAAATTTGTCAAAACTAGGAAGTGTCAAAATCAGTTGAGTTGCTATTCTCTTCTTCAGATTCTCATATCCTTCATCAGCCTGCTCATTCCATTGGAACTTGGCTTTCATACCTCATTTGAAGGTATCTAAAATAGGTGCACTAATCTCACTGAACTGTTTGATGAATTTTTGGTAAAATTGTGCCAAACCATGGAAGCTTCTTACCTCCGTAGCTGATTTTGGTGTAGGCCAATTCAAGATTGCTTCCACCTTTCTTACATCCATCTTCAAGTTACCTTATGAGATAACAAAATCGAGATATACCAATTCTTGCTTTATGAATTCACTCTTTTCCAGGTTGATTGTCAACTTTTCTTCATGCAATCTCTACATTACCAATTACAAATGTCTAAGATGATCCTCTTTGGTCTTTCTGAACACCAAGATGTCATCTAAGTACACTACAACCCATTTTCCAATGAAGTCCTTCAAAACGTCATTCATTAATCTCATAAATGTTCTTGGGGCATTTGACAACCCAAAAGTTATAACTAGCCATTCATACAATCCTCCAGTAGTCTTAAAAGTAGTCTTCCACTCATCTCCCCCTTTAATTCTTATCTGATGGTATCCACTCTTAAGAGCTATCTTGGAGTAGTTTCTAGCTCCACCAAGACAATCCATTAAATCTTCTATCCTAGGTATTGGAAACCTATACTGGATAGTTATCATGTTTATGGCCCTGGAATCAGTACACAACCTCCAAGTACCATCTTTCTTCGGGGCTAAGACCATGGGAAAAACACAAGGACTTATGCTTTCTCTAATCAACCCCTGATCAATTAGTTCCTGGATTTGGTTAGAAATCTCTGCATTTTTTTGTGGAGTCATCTTATAAGCAGCCTTATTTGGAAGTGAGGCTTCTGGAATGAAGTCAATTTGATGATTAATGGATCTATCAAGTGGTAGGGTAGTTGGTTGACGATTACTAACTATAGCCTGATATTGAGTTAACAACCTTTGGATTTCTAAAGGAAACTCTTCACTTTCATCCCTCTTCTCACCTTTTGGTTTGAAAACCAAAGCAAAGCCTACTCCATCTTCTTCCAATGTTTTTAGGAATTCTTTCTCACCGACCACCAATAGGTTGGGACCTCTTTTTATTTCCTTTTCTTCTTCCAAGATTGACTATACCCTGAAAGTCATTCCATCTTTCTTGAAGGAATAGGAATTCTCTGCTCCATTGTGAACTACACATCGGTCATACTACCAAGGTCTACCTAATAGTAGATGACACACATCCATGGGTAGGATATCACACAAAATTCTATCCTTATATCTCCCTATGGACAATTCTATCCAAGCTTGTTTATTGACTATTACATGTTGATCTCTATTCAACTAAGTAACTTTATAAGGATTAGTGTGAGGAATCATTTTCAACTTTAACTTCTCAATAGCTTCTAAAGAAACAATATTATTAGTAGATCTTGAATCATATGATAACTTTATAGACCTTAGTGAGTATTTTTCAATTGACTTGAAACAAAGATCTTCTTTGGCTTGGCTCTTCTTTGACAAGCTCTTTTAGGAGTGTTCTACGAACCATCAAATGCTCTCCCATCTCTGATCCTATGGGGATATCTAAATTCTTGCTGTTAGAAGACTCTTCTTGCACATATTTAGCTCTTTTCCCTCCTCCTTGGGAAGTAGAGATCTTTGCTGGACACCGATATGCAGGATGCCCAAGTTGCTGACAATTATAGCACTTCATAGAAGAGAAATAAGATCCTCTTCCTTGGCCATCAGCCCTTCCTCTTGATATGTTATTTGGACCTCTTCCTCTATTGTAACCACCTCTAGTGTTACTGGATTCTCCCTGATTCTCGGTGAGTTTATTCTCACTTCGATTCTTAGCTTTGGGATTTCTTCCTCCATATCCTCCGCTATGACCTCTATTGTCTCTTCCTCTACCTCTACTGTATGAGTCTTGTTTCTTTTTTAACTTCTCTTCCACTTTAAGGGCTAATTCATAGCATTGGCAAATAGTCTTGGGGCTTAAGAGACCAATTTCTTCTTGAATGCTCCATTTAAGGCCATTCTGATATCTTGCAACTTTTAGGATTTCTTCTTCCATCACATGGGACCTTAAGCATAGCTTATGGAATTCTTCTATATGGGCACTGACCTCTAAGTCTTTCTCCCTTAGATTCTACCTTCTCTTATGCAGTTGCACTTCATAATCATCAGGAAGATAAGTTTCTTTCATCTTTTCCACCATACCTTTCCAACTGGTTATGGGGTTCTTGCCTCCCTTTATCCTTTCGTCTTAGAAAAATTTTCCACCAAGTGAGGGCAGTCCCTCTCAATCTTGTCTTGGCTACTCTAACTTTCTGAGCTTCGGTCACATTATCACAATCAAAGTGATTTTCAAGACCTTCTATCCATTCCATAATTAATTCTGGATCCATTTTGTCACTAAATAGATGCACACCTTCTAAGGACTTACCACTCATTTCCTTTAATGCTTTCAAGAATGGTTCTTCTTGAAGTATCAGGTATGGATTTGGGATTATGTCCTCCTCAACCTTTTTTAACCCTTTTCATTAGCTCACCTCATTAGTTCATTGACTATTGTAGTTTGAAGCTACACTTCTTCTAGTTTACACGCCATTTCTACTAACTGCTCCTTCAGGAGTTTGTTCTCCTCTCTTTGCTCATCCACGTTCCTTGCTAGCTCTGTGTTGGTCACCATATTGGGTGAATTCATAGACTCTTCTAAAAATAACACCCAAACAACACAAGCCTGATTCTCAAACTTACTCTGATACCAATCTGATGTAATGCCCAGGTCTAGTTGTTACCGACAGTCAGCTTGACTATGCTCTAAGGTCTCTTGCACAGACCTTATAGGGTATTATTTCACCCTAGCTTGAGGAAGTCACTAAGATCTTTACCTCAAGTGCCCTAGACTAGGCTTACATCATAAATCTACTATTTCATGCTATGGAACCTATAAGGATAGATCCCTCTTCCAAGCTAAACCGACGGGTTCAACCTGAAGAACACAACAGTACCCACTGCACATGGAATCCATAAAAGATATTATTTTTATTCACAAGAACTAATCTACTACAGGATGATGTGCTCCTATATCTCTTCCATCTCTCTCTTAATCTATATATATCTTAACTACAAAATCTTTTCAGCTATATATACATCCATCGAAATATCACCCAAAATATCTGATACTCGTGGACAAATTCAACCACCCTACAAAGGCGGCAAGATTGAGCAATAAATAACCCTTCCAGAATAGGAACAAGTGTCCCTAATCATTTCAAGCAAAACCAACACATAGAGAGTCATTGCAAATGACCCAGCTGGTCACAAACGTCACATCCCGCATTTCCTAGGTCATTAACCGACATTACAGAGTGCTAGTGTTGAATTTTTTGAACAACAAAAACATCGTCGATTTCTAACCCCGAGCGTTAAATAAAAAACTTGACAACAAACATAGTCGCTAATGGTCATCACCAACAAGCATCAATGACGAACACTACCAACTAGCATCGCTGATGAATATCACCAACAAGCATCACCGATGAACACTACCAACAAGCATCGCTGACGAACATCACCAAAAAGCATCATCGATGAAAATCACCAAAAAGCATCACTAATGAACACTACCAACAAGTATCACCGACAAAAATCACCAACAAGCATCACCGATGAACACTACCAACAAGCATCGTCGATGAACAGGAACCATTGGACATTGCTGACGAGCAACGCCAATGGATAGTAGCTTGAATTCTCACTTAGAAATGTTCCTAACCTTAGGTGCTACTGCACCATCCTGCTCCTCTGAATCAATATTTATTTGGGATCCACCCACCGGACCCACTTTATCTTTCTTTGGCTTATTACACACAGGGGTTTGCATTTTGGAGGATCTGGTGGGGTTAGAGTGGGAAACCATTAACTCTTTGGGAGCATTATTAGAGGGAGAGTTAATATCCTGCATAGTGACAATGCTTGAAGGGAATAAAGCAAGGTGAAAGTTAAAAATGTGTAAAATCAAGCCCTAATGGAGAATGCAATAATTCTGCCTATCCTTTTTCTTTTCCCTAACATCCATAACCAAAGCCTCAAGAGAGTGCAACAAGTAAAAAGGGAAGGAAATAGTATCATTATAATGGAAGTGGTTGAGAAGAGGGAAGTGGTAGTTATAGAAAGTGCCAAAATGACCTTCTAGAGTAATGTACTTCATTAGAATGAGATATACCTCATTCCAGGGATCAAGCAACACCTCTCGTTTAAAGCCCCCACAAATGTAGACCGGGTCCTCCGATTTCTTGAAAAATATCTTCATACTAGAATCATCTCCACTCTTCGTAACCTTCTTCCATTTTCTCCCATCAGTGAAGAGACTCGTAGCATGGGAAATAACCTCCTCATTTATTTTGAAAGTTATTCCATTTACTGTTACCTTACAATCCATCCAGGAATTCACCAGCTGCATCGAGATGAGTTCATCACTATCGTCCATGGCTTCTATATAGGGATAGAAGCCTCCCTCCTTCAAGTAGGTAACCACGCAATGGTTTTTGAGGAACCCATCCTTAATTTTAGAGGGCTCCACATGGTCCATATTGCCACCCATATCTGAACTATGCTCAGAAAGATCCTCCTGTTGAGTCTCCAGAGACATCTCACCCATTCTACCACCACCCAGACCAGCCTTCACCAGAGCCCAGAAAAAATCGCAGAACACCCAACAAGGATAAACGATGAAGCAAATGACGGATAGCTATTTAGGAATAAAATCTGATGCATTAATGATTTGTAAGCGAGTACAAATCACATGGGAGGCTAGAATGAGATCAAAGCCATCGCGTGAAGGGAAATGATTGCATATCTTTAGTTTAAAATGCCAATTAAGATTGAACATCTTATCAGGGCTTCCAAGATGTGTGCCAATCCCCACGTCATCGCTTTTTTTGAAATTGCCCGTATTTTTTCCCAAATAGGCATTAAAATCCCATTTTTTTAGCATTATCCTATAATTAATTTCCTTTCCCATTGCCCTTTTAAAATTTGAATATGCATTGCTTCTTGTAAAACTACAAGTCACCTTTCTTGTCCAATAAACTTCATCCTCATGCTTCATTATTTAATTTTCTTTCATTCTCCATGAGAAAAATAGTTTTCTTAGTTAGGGAATTTAAATTTCTCCAACAACTAATGCCATGCAAATCAAGACCCGTGGCAGCCAACGTGTCAGCAACAACATTGCCCTCTTTGTAAATGTGCTGCAATTTAAATTCATCTAGTGTAGGGAGAAGTGACCAGATGTCCTGCAATAGATTGGACATATTCCAGCTAGCCCTATAGTTTCCCTTGACCATCTCTATCACAATTTTTGAGTCACCCTCGATAATCAACTTTTTGATCCCCGAAGAAACTGCCACCTTTAGGCCCCAAAATAGGGCAAAGATTTCTACCACATTATTAGAACCCATGCCAAGATGAAGAACATAAGAGATGATCATCTAACCATAGTGGTCTCTGATAATACCTCCTCCAACATCTATACCTTTAGAGGTAGCCCCGTCGAAATTCAATTTGGTAAAATTTTCCTCCGGGGGGTCCACTTGATATTTCTCCTCACAACCACCTTAAAACAATCAAAAGAAGAGAAGGAGGAAGGAAGCTACCAGTCCTTAGTCAGTTTACAATCCAAATCCTTGGGGGGGGGGGGGGGGAAGGNGGGGGGGGAATGAGGGATTTTCCAATGACATGTTTTAAGGTTTTCCTTCAGCAGATTCACAGCCATTCTCACCGTCCCCTCAACATCATTTTCCTCCCCTCTAAAAACATGATTATTTATTTTCTTCCATAGACTCCAACAAACATGCGGGGGTAACATTCTCCAAAGAATATTAATAAGTGGGTGCACTGAAGAGTGACCCAAGTTGCAAACAAATTGATCCACATTCTCCATAAAAAGCCAATCTAGCTGCATTTTGGTCATCATTTTGGACCACACCAAATTCGGATAGGAGCAATGGATAAGGAGATGGTTAACAGTCTCATCTTGATTTTTACGCATAACACATCTATTAACCATCTGAAATCCCTGCTTCTGGAGGTTATCTAACATAATAATTTTACTATGTAGCACCGTCCACCAGAAGAAATTGATTTTTTGGATCAACTGGGGAATCCACACCTTTCCCCAAATCTTCTCATCTACCACAGACTTTAAATTGGTTAAATACACGGATTTCATCGTGATCTCCCCTGACTTGTTATGACACCATATAGCCTTGTCCTCAACTTGAGAGAGAGGGATCCTAATGCCTTCAAGAAGCTTCTAAATCTCGTTAATGTAAAGAGGAACTCGTTCCTGATCAGGGTAAGCATGTGCCAGATTTTTCCATTTCCTATCTTGAGAAATGTAATCACTAACTTTTCCTCCAAAAAGTGAGATCATTCTTTCCTAATAAGACCATAATTTTCCCATCCAAGGGGTTTATCACCCACCCACCAGTTGTCCCAGAAGCTAATCTGAGAGCTATCACCAACCAACCATTTCAACCCCTTAAATAAAGTTCCCTTACATCTAGCAATAAAATTCCAAATTTTAGAGCCAGAGGGAAAATTGTGACCATACGAGAATTGGGCATCATTAAAATATTTGGCCTTCATAATTCTACTCCATCCAGAAGATCCTCTAAAAAATTGCCAACCCAATTTGGTTATCAAAGCCTTGTTTAGCTCTTTAATTTTCCTCACTCCTAGACCGCCTAGCAATTTTAGTTGACAAACCGTATCTCAACTGACCAAGTTCATTCTAGCCTTTTCCTCCACTCCCGTCCACAGAAGGTTTCTCTAAAAATTTTCCAACTTCTCTGCCATTTTGTCATTGATTTTGAAAATAGATTGGAAGTAAACAAGTATTCCTTGGAGGTCTGCGGACAGTAATTGAAGTTTCCCCGCATTGCTGAGAACCTTCCCTTTCCAACCAACCAGTTTTTTCTGCATTTTCTCCAGCATTGTGTTCCAAAACTGGTCAGAGACCTCCTTCACCATGAGTGGGAGCCTGGGGTAGGTTTTTGGGAGCACCGCTCCCTTACAACCAAGGCATTCTATAATCTTCAGCTGGGTTCTCTATTTAGTATTGAAGAAATAAATTTTACTTTTAAAGTAGTTGATCACTTGACCAAAAGCCACCGCATAGGAGTTCAGGAGAGTTTTCCATTCCCTGGCTTCCCTTATACATGCTTTTCCAAAAAGGAATTTATCATCCACAAACTGTTGGATAATTTACAGAGGAAGAGTGGAGGCCAGTTTGAAACCAACAATAGATCCAATTCCTTCCAAATTAAGCAGGTTCTAAGCCAGCACCTCTACAACCATCAAGAATAGATAGGGGGTCCCCTTGATGTAAAGCCCTCTCCAATTTAAAAGACCCCCAAGGTGTGCCATTGACCAAAACATCAAACTAAACTGTTTCCACTGCCACCTTTATGATTTTAATAAATCTTTCATGAAACCCAAATTTTCTTAGCACCCCATACAAGAAGTCCCAAAAAACCTTATCATACGCCTTAAGGAATAGAATCATGTTGAATAAGAGAAGTATCCTTTTTTATTTTATGAAACACATCAATGCTACACAAATTAAGATTTATCAACTAGATTACATATTATAGCATTACCATTAATAAGGAAAAAATCACGAGGGGATGATATTGATCTTGAACTTCCAAAGAAGGTAACTCATATTGGCAAAAGTTTAGTTTTTCCTTCGGCTCATGCATACAATCAAGAATTATTTCTACCTCATTTGACCTTGTAGAATGTGACGTAACTAGTTTTTGTAAGGATTTTTTAAGCATCCCATGGTTTGTAGGATAAGTTTTAATCATGTCCCAAACATAGATATTAGCTAATGTAGCATGAATTTTTATTCATAAGATCATATTGCTTATCAACATTCTGTGAAGGATGAGGGGATAGAGGACTGTTGCTATATGTGTGAACTAATCTATGATAAATGGTAATTTTCCCTGCCTTTAACAAAAATAATTGGTTTATTTGGAGGTAGAGGGACATATTAACAAAGGTGGATAAAATTTTTAGGATTCCCATGACCCAAAACATTGACTTGATTAGGCTCTTTTTTTCTCCAAGGTTTCATCTCGAGAAAGAAGAGCATCAAGAAAAGTGTTGGTGATATCCTCCTCTTATTCCAAGGTATCCTCATGTTTAGGACAAACTTTATAAGATGGATTAACATTATCCATCAATATTTCATCTCTAGAAGAGATGTAATTTAGGTGTAACAAAGGTAAAATAACATTAAGAAAGGTGTTTAAAATATCATCCTCTTGCTCTAAAATATCCTCATAAGGGAGGCATATTTTAGGACAGTGATATAAATTATTTTTAAATTCTCTTCTCTAGGAGGGAGATCTTTGAAAGAAGTATTGATAATAGCTCCTTGCACCAAAATGTTCCCATTGATATGATAGTCTTTAGGAGAGGGATAAAGTGATATAAGGGAATTTAGAAAACTGCCACCTTTAGGAAATCTATGTATCTTGAAACTAATATAATTGAAAAAAAAAATGAAAATAATTTTCTTTTTCAAATGAAAACATGTGCTAAATACATGAAATAAGAGATTAAAATGTGCAATTTTATTCCTTTTTCATCAATGAAAGTATATGAATTCATCTAAATTTGATAATTTCATGCAAAAATTAGATTTGAAAATAAAATTTAGAAATATGTAAAAAGAGTCGGGTTCACCAAAATGTAATGTTGGAAAATGAGGTTTTCAGTAGCTTATGTATGCAAACTGGGAACTAGACCTCTTTACCGTGATTACATTAAGGACAATGAATCCACTTGAATCACTATTATATTTGATTGAAAAGTATTAGGCACAAGGTAAATTGAAAAATCCTTGATTGAGTTGAAAATGACTATGGAAAGATGTGCATTGAATGTGAGGATTAGGGCTAGAAGGTGCAAAGTTGACAATGGACAACGTAAATAGATGATTTTAGATCAGATAATAATAGAACCAACCCAGATCTAAAAAGTAGGGAAAGAGAGGAAATTGCCAAAGAAATTTGAGTTGAAACTAGGAGGTCAATGTCACCTTGGGTGTCCTTGTCCTACAAGGTGAATTTCTAAGCACCAAACTAAATTTGGGACCTCGAGACCTTGTACTTGTTTCCTGCCACATCCCAACCTAAACTAGAAGATCAATGATGCCTCAAGAACCCTTTACCAGATCTATGATCCCCCAAGCACCCTTCTTTAGAGAATGGGTATTGTACACCTTACATAATAATGGTTATAATTATAATATTTAATTTATTACATATGTTGCACCTAGGAGCAGCTAGATGGACATGCACCATGTAGAGATTCCTTTGAAATATTATTGGAGCCAAATGTTATATTCTGAACATTTTAATTTTATATTATCATAGTTATTTAATATTACGGAAAGTAAAATAATAAAATACCCAATATCAAATGTGAAGCACATGTGGGGTCAAGGGTTAGGTAGAACTTGGTTTGTGTAATACCACTTGGTGGTTTTGTGGGACCTTATTTATATAAAAAAAAACCATATGGGTGGTTGTTGAGGTCAACCAAGTTAGCATTTGTGAAGGTTGGAAGCATGGGATGTGTGGTTACATGTTTTTTTACATGGAGTGCTTGTTGGTGATTGGTGTTTCGAAGGCTTTCATGAATATATTGTGATGTTGCATTGCTAAATAATATATGGATAATAGATGATTTTGAGGGTAGATTTTTATATCATGGGGGTTTTCTCAGGGTATGCCTTGTATCAAATTTTATGGGTATGTTGTCTATTATTTACATATAGATTCAAAGTGTTTATTTGCTTGAAATTGGAATTAGGTTATGTGAAAGTTTTCATTGCATGGATGCAAGTTTCCTTAAACCCTTGACCAAACATATGGCGTCCCAAGCACCCTTGACGGGGTGTATGGTTCCCCTAACACCCTTGACTAGGCATTTGGTGCTAAATTTTTGAGTGAAGCTTTGTCTTTGTCTTATGATCACTTTTTCATCTCAGTCTTTGTCAAAATCCTATAGTTAGACTCAGATATGCACACAAGAGGAGAGAAGTAGTGTTTTGGGTTGTATAGGGATTTTTTTAGTCAAACCCAAAGTTGGGACTTAACCTTATAGTGGAAATGAATTGAAATATAAATCTAAATTAAAATGCTTGAATGGAAATGCTTAATTAAAATGATTATACCTTCAATTGATGATGCAATTTTCTTAGGATAATTCTTCCATGTGTTGATGAAATAATATGATAAAATCCATCATAAAATCATCACTAAAACATAACTAAAGATGTCTTGATGTAGCTTTTTGCTCCTTGAATTAGATATGTTCTTGAAGAATAATAATTGGTCTTGAATTAGAATGTAAATGAGTATTGTGGTGAGATGTATAAATAGATGAGAAGGGATTCCTTATATAGGTATTTTAAAGTAAAATCATCTTTTGTTTGACTTAGAATTATCATATATGTTTACATCGTGGATAGTTTAGAAAGGGAAAGACCACCATAATATCCTCCTGAATTTTTGGCCAAAAAGTGTAGGTCTTGATGTCACTCCAAGTGACCTTGACATAATCAAATTGGCCTGAATTTTTAGGGATACAATATAATAGGGTCTACATGCCCGAAATGTATTTTTATGAAAATATATGATATTCAAGGGAGGGAAACATGTCTTGAGATTTTATATGGGGTAGGATTTATAATAAATTAAAATGATAAAAGATAAAGAGCACACCTAGAACTAAGGGTCCAAACAATAAATTATAGATGTATTAAAATGGAATAGGACCCATCACATTAATTTAAATTAATAAAGGTCATATAATGCATATAGGTGCTAGGAGAGTGTGAAATTGGACACCCTAATTAAGGGCTTCATTTAGGTTCATATGGTAACATTTTTAGTGCATTTTTTAAAGTGCATAATGTTTTGTGTAGTTTTTATTAGTGTGATAATATTGGTCTCATTCTATCAAAAAATTATAATTTCAATTCTATCATCAAATTTGACATCTATAATGTATTATGATCAAGTTCACTATTTCAACATGTACTTATAATCATCGTAATTATAAAGCAACAAGATCATAAATACCCTTGATTGAGTTAATTTGAGGGAGAATCTTATGGTGGTTGATTTCTTTCATTTCTTTGGTGTGTGTTCTTGCAATGAGAAAACTCAAATTGAAATCCTAAATCCATATAATTATGTCTCATAGAAGAAATTGATATGAAGTTATATTTTGGGAAAATATTTCATAGGATACATAAAATGAACCATTTTTTAACCTATTGGTGCTAGTGTAAAGGAAATATAAGAGACCACTCTTAAAAACTCTTTGTGTTTTTTATTCATTAGTCTCTTTGTATTTAATTTTGATTCATTAGTCTCTTTGTATTTAATTTTGACTTGGATAATGTAAAACGCCCAAGGAGGCTTAGGGGACTCTTAAAAATTTATATCAGATTGATACAGATTTGGTTAGTCTTGATCCTAATAGATTGATATTACATGTTGAGGACTAATAAATTAAGAACATGGATAAAAGATTGCAAGATTAACGAAGATTATTTTTTTCAAATGTGTTATTCATGCTTGGTACATACTATTCATTATTTGTTTTTGGCTTTCATACCCATTAGATTTCTATATAATTGTATATATTGAGTCTAACTTTAATGACTTTTCAAATATTCTAGTCTAAAGGAAGTGAAACTAATTCAAATGGATATCATCAAGCCTTCTAAACCACAAGTATTTTTTTTTTGTCAGTGAACCAAAAGTACATAAAGATTGTAGGAAAAGTAAAAGAATAAAAAAACAAGCTACCCAAAGCTTTTGCATATTCTCACTCTCAAGGAATATCATATAAGAAAGAAAGGCCCAAATGTACACATTGTAATAAATCAAGGCATGATGAACATAAATACCATTTAAAACAGATGAATGAGTTAAATCATCTCATTAAGAAGAATCATATTAATTTTTCTTTAACTTTATCAAGAGGTTAACAATATTCTTATTCTTCTTTAACATCAGAGAAATAGAAGGGAAACGTACTTATTAAAGTTATAAATTTTGAGGTAAAGAAGGATACTTTAATTTGA
Source organism: Thuja plicata (assembly GCA_018584345.1). Taxonomy (NCBI): domain Eukaryota; kingdom Viridiplantae; phylum Streptophyta; class Pinopsida; order Cupressales; family Cupressaceae; genus Thuja; species Thuja plicata. Next base: position 977,117 of record MU227866.1, on the reverse strand, counting down.
AGGTTCTCATCATATGAAATCATCACAAAGTATGTTCTCTTCATTTTAGTCCCCCCAATCACTACACATCTTGATGGCTAACTATACATATATACATTTTTGTGGGAAAGTATCTATTACATAGATAAAGGATCATTTAATGTTGTTCTTTGTGTTACACCATTGTTAACCAATTTCCTTGCTATCTATCTAATCATACATGGTGGAATAGGGATACATGGTGGAATAGGGAAGAATGTTTAGTTCACACCAATTTTTCCATTATTTAGGATTTTTGTAGTAGATATTTTATTGCAATCATAGAGGACAATCATCGATCTGATGAATTTACCTTCTCAAACTTTACTCCTATTGTTCCTTCTAGCATTTAGCGTTGATATTTTTGGGGAGATACAATATGGTAATTTGAATCTTGATGTTTATCACCTATTAATCTTTTAGAGATATGTTTTTTTATTTTCTCAACCATGTATTGTTGCTTCTAATAAGACTAGTGTTGTTACTTCCATGAATTTTAACAATTCAATGCAATAGGACATTCATAATCTTTTATATACAACTAATAATACGAGAAGGTGATTTGTTGGAAAGAAAACTATCATGAACAATGATGCACATAAAGGGTGTCACCACGAAACCAATTTTGTCCATCTATCATGAATGAAGACATAGAAGCATCCATCAAAATTTTTGATCTAAATTCAAAATGGACAAGTTTAGAAAATTATACATGAAAAAATTACACAATACAAGAATGCAAAAATTAGGACAAAACACTAGGTGGGGGTCAAAAAGTTACCCTTGGTTCACCATTTATTGAATCTTGTTGATCCTCTTGAATCGTTATTAAATTTATGACCTTAGGTGCATCTTTATGAGGAAGATTATTGGGAGTCAATTTGGAGTATTTGATATGTAAATCAAAGGCAATAGTTACAATATTTGAAAATATTGGCTTGAGAGGGTACAAAAAAAAAATTGAATTAGGAGGGCACGACCAAAATGATGATCTTATCAAAGAAGCATTTGTGGCCATAATCAACTCTAAAATGTATTTTAGAAAAGACTAATTTAGATCATTTTAACTTGAGATATTAAGATATGTTGAAGAGTAATACACTTGAAATTTTAAGATAAACTCAACATTAAATATTTCATTTAACAAGACAATAAAACATAATTAAAAAACCAAAAAAAAACTTTTTTTTTACCGTCTACATATTCATAATAGAGAAAATATTTTTTATTATTATTCCACTTGGATTTTTTTAATTGAATATAACCGTTAAAAAGGTTAGATATAGTCATCCGCTTTCACTTTAAGGTAAATAACACCTATGTTTCTTTCTAGAGTGGGGTTTGCATATTCCTTTCTTAAGAAGTGGGCTACCCTAGCGGTAGCGTGCTCGAAAAGCTAAATCCCTTACAAAGGTTCGTGGATGCTTTCTTTAAGAAGAATCGAACATTAGGAAGAATTGATATCTTCATTCCTAAGCAATGTCTTATATCAAATCACCACGGTTGGTTGCCCACCAAAAAAGGTGAGGAATATAGAACTTTCATACCAAAAAGTGTTTGAGATAGAATAATGTAGTGATATTGTTGTGAAGTCTGATTCATCATGAGAAAGTATTTGCTTGGTGTGAAGAGCAAACCTACTATAAGAATTGAAATACCCTTGATGTCAACATTGGTACATACCTATTTGAGAAATGGGAAATTGATTTTATAAGCACTATTAATCTACCTCTAAATAAATAAAAATTCTGATTAGTTATAATATAGATTCATTATCTTATAAAGTAGTTGAAAGAAGAAGTAATTAGGAATTATACTATTCAAAGTGTCACATAATTCATCTATAAAAATATTATGACAAGCTTGGTTGTTTATTAAGCATAAAAATTAAACAATAAAAATATTTTGTCAACAAAGTATGTATAGAACTTTTAGACACCTTTATGATAGCACACTAAAACAACAACCCCTTTCACCCTCAAGAAAATGAAGCAAGTGACGAACTGAATAATCTCAAAGGCATTATACCTACAAAAAATATGTACTAAGAATAAATAGACTAGTACATTAAGATATCAACAATATTATGGGCTTATAAAATAACTTATAAAAGGTGAAAAGTTTTTATTTATTTGAAGTAGTATATGGAATTAGTGCACTATTACCCATTTAGTACAATATAAAAACTTTATGATTAAACAACCTTATAACACTTTTCTATAGATAAAAGCTATCACAGTAATAAAAATAATTTATGATCTAATACTTTGAAGCTAGTGAATTTAGGTTGTGTACAATTAGCATGGATAAAATCATTTATTACAACAATGAATCAAGAATGGGATAGCACATACATTAAGCTGAAATGAATTTACAAGAACATCAAGCCATGAAAAAAATGGATGTCTGTAAATTTTAGATGAACAAACAAAGGATCTCTTAAGGAAAATAAATAATTTTAGAATGAGATCCTTGATGTTAGTAAGATATGTTTGAAAAAGATTAACCTACTACAAATAACTATAATAATAACTAATCCAATTATTTTAAGTTACCCATAGTTCTTACTTATACTCTAGTAGAGAGAAGAAATAATAGATCAAGAATTGTAAAAGTAAAATTATCGATAATAGGAAAAGTAGGAGATAAAAACAAGTGCCACGTAGTGGCGAGTACTTGTCGTCATAATATTGTAAATATTGAAATAAAATTATTATAGTATTATAAATATTAAAATAAAATTATTTGTTATGATTTTGGAGATAGATAAAATAATTATAATTATAATAATAAATTTTAAATTTTAAATTATTATTTTTATATTATATTATATATAATAATATAATATGAATGTGGTTATTTAGTTTCCCTTGGTTAACAATAAATCTCTTCCTCAAGAAATGGAGCCATTTAAGGCAACTGTGACAATGCTAGGGATTTCAAACTTTATTGTTGGAACCTCTATGAAGAGCTAGAGGTCAAATGCACATTCTAGGAATGTGTCTTTTTGAAGGTGGGAATAGGGGCAAACGTCATCGAAGGAGTGTGGATGCATAAAGGGCTACATTGTTGGTCAGAATGGGACAAACCAAGTGATGGAAATGGTGCTGACACTAAGGGATTGTCAGGTGAATGTTGGGGTTGCAGATGGGGCGGTGGCTTCCTCCGCCAGGCCACGAGGTTTTTCTATCTATGTGCCCATTGTGGGCAAAGACCCATCCAAGGGTTTTAGAGAAAAGGGTGCTTCTCTAGGTTTTGAACATGATGCCCCCTCTCAAAACATATAATAAGGAAAATTTTAGTAAGGATGAGGGGTTGTATGGAACATGAGAGAATATCACAATGAAATCCATTGTTTTGGATTTAAAAGAAGTGATGGAAATGGAGATGACACACAATGTCAAATTTTTCTCTGAGCTTGGACTAATAAGACAGTTTAGAGGATTGTGGCCAAGCCTAAATGATCTTCATAAATGGATTACAGTTTTCTGGGAGCACATTCTAGACGAGCATGTCCAAATCTACCCAGTGGCCAGGGGTTCCTTCATTGTGGTCTTTGAAAAGTTTCCTCTGATGTTGAAGCCTTGCAACCCATTTTTTTCTCCTGTTACTAAAGTTTTTGATAAGGTTCTAATCTGGGTGAGACTCCCTAATCTTCCTCTTCATTTCTAGTTTGACTCATGTTTTGAGACTATTGGAAATTTGTTGGGTGATTTTCTCATGGTGGATGATGAATCTTCAAGTCTTTTGCATTCTACTTTTGTTTGAATTTCGGTAGAAATGGACATTTCAAAGGGGTTCCCAAAAGAAATAAAGATTAAAACTTCAAAGGCTTACTAGCAGCTCATCCTTTGCATTATGAAGGATTTCCTTTCAAGTGTAGAAGGTGTTTTCAAACAAGTCATTTGGTTTATCAGTGTGCCAAACCAAAAGTGCAGAGAATGGTTACCTGGTAGAAGGATGTCTCTACCAGTCACTACATGGTGGAGAAGAAGGTTGGGAATTAATAGACTTACTCTCAGCTGGTGATAGGGGAAGGGCTACAATGAGAATTTGACAATCCAAAGAAAATTGATTCCCTAGTAGTAAATAATGTTAATGTTGCCAATATTGGGGGTATTGTGGAGTCAGTGTGTAAAAAACTAATACTCCTACACCAAAATGTAGGGAGGAAAAAGGCCTGTGGGATCACATTACAAGGTGGGCGAAGTCAAGGAAGAAGGAAATCAAGTTTTGCAAGATGGATGCTTGATTGAAGTGGTGAGGAACCCACAAGATATATTGATGGATTGGCAAAGTGAGGCTGCCAAGGTGGAAGAGGGATGACAAGCAATAAAAAAGAAAAGAGATAAGAAAGCGAAGAATGACTCTTTTGACATAGTATTACACTCTCAAATCAAGCAAGGGGCAAGTGGGAAATCGAGATTGTCATGTCTCTTTCTTAGAAGGTTTGAACCAAGACCTGATAATGGGTTTTCTTTGGGGCTTGTTATTTGGGGAGGTGGTTTACCTAGTTGTTACCACCCATAGCCCATGCCAAGATTTTCCAAGTTTATTAATAAATATTAACATTATTACCTATCAATAAAATATATATTATAATATAATTAAAAAAACTATAGTCAAAATACATATAAAATTATTACAGTCAAAATATATACTTTTGAAAAATTTAATCAAAATCTATCAAATTACAATAAAAATTAATTCTATACTTAATAATACATAAATAAATTTAAGATCATTATTAACTAATTTAATATAATTTCAATAATAATATATTTTGAAATTTGATATTCTCATGCATAGATTTTTTAAAAATATAAATATCTTAAGCTAGTAATATAATATAACAATAATAATAATTAACTCTAATTGAATTTTACATACCAAACCTTAATTATATATAAATTTATATTCTCATATATTATTTATATTATATTTAACTATTTATTAAATTATATTAATATTTATAGCATAATTTAATATATTACTTACATTTTATTATTGTTGTTATAAATATATTGATTTATTAAATATTGATATATTAAAATACACTAAATATAATACAATATAACATATAAATAAAATTATTGATATTAAAATGTAATTAAAAATAAGAATAGTTAATATAAATATAATATATATTTAAATTCAATTAATTTACTAAATAATAAAAAGTCATAAATTCGTATAGAAAATGAGAAATTCTCATAAAATTTATGGGGAATGAGACTGGTGGTTTTGTAATTAATGACTAATTCCTTTTATTTCAAAAAAAAAGTTCAAAAGAAAAAGCCTTAAAAATAGTTTTATTATTATTATTATAAAAATGATAACAAAAAGATTGCCTTTTCTCCAATAAATTCACCACTATAACATAAATTTTTTTAAACCAATAAGATTTTAGAAAAATAACTTTGGAATTTATAAAATAAAAAAGAATTACATCTAAACTTTAGGTTTTTGTTCAAATGAAATAGTATCTGCCTAAACGACCAGTACTAATAAGTATATGGTGTCCACAAATGTAATATATAAAAAAATAGTTTGATTTAGTTATGATGTGTTATGGGGTATTTTTGAGTTGTTAATACCTTAATTTGATTACTTATGTGTTACTTGCAGATTTTGTCTTCCCCAAATAACCTTAGAAATGACTCACTATGCCCAGATGGAAGACAACTAGAAACTAATAGTTGGAGAGATCTCCATTGAATAAACGATCTTCCTCTGAATTCTAGAGGTACAACTTCCTCTTATGATGTGATTTGGGGTTTTTTGGGATATGTTTTTAACCAAAAAATAGGAAACACAAACTAACATTTGCACATAACTATGACATAGATGCGAATGACGTTTAAAGCTAGGATAAAAGGAAAAATAAAATATACAGAGCGCATTCCATTAACATAGCACATAAATTAGAAAAAGGTTGGATAATTTCAACCCCAAGTGGATAAGTACTTCGGAACCCAAAGTTTCCAAATAAAAACCATTCATAACCAAATTAGATAGGCAAGCACCATGAGAAAACCTATCATAACTCAAATTTTAATTGACAGCCGAGAAAGAATATAACAAACACACACACACACACACACACACATTTTTCATTTAAAAAGATGCTCAAAATATAAGGACACAAAGTTTGATACATTCCACTAACAAAATTGGTTATATCTCATAGTTTCTTTATAGAGCTATTTCCTTTCGCTTTTTCTCTTCCTCCTTTCTAACTTTCAAATATCCGATATATACAAAAATCAGACCGTTCATTTAAAATAATGGCCTTTGAAAGTGACCGATATCAAGAAAGGATATTGGAACAAAATTGTTTTAGCACTCAAAATTTATCATTACTACTAAAAATTACAAAAGATTCTATGCATGTTAAATTAAAAAATTAAATTGTCTTGTGTGCAGGGTCTCTATCTTCTTCCAGTTGTATTTCTATGAAAAGGTTTTGAAGTTTGGCATGCTCTTCTTCTTCTTCTAGGACGAAGGTTACCCTACAATATTCATCATAGCTGGTTTTCTCCTTCCACGTGACTTAGCGTAGATGAGAGTTGATGTCAATTTGTTCTACCCGAGGCCAATTCAGGCCAGGTTGCACAATAGGCATTGGTTCTTCATTCTACATCTCATTATTTGCAGGAAGCCCCATCTTGAGAAAATTTCTATGGTTATTTTTATGGTGAAGATTGGTCTAAAAAATGTCACCACCTTTCTGTTAGGCCCAAAAGGAGGCAAACACAACTGAGAGGAGGGGGGGTTAGTCAGTTGTACATGCCTAATCATTTTAATTTCACTTTATCCACTTAGATATGAAAGATAAATAGTAATGCAGTATCTAACACATATAATGCAGAACACAAAGATTTGTTCTCAAGGAAACTCGGTTAACGGAAAACCTTGGTGGAAGTGAAACCCACAAGATGAATGTACTCTGCTAAAATTACTTCCCGGTTAAGAACAAAATAGAGAACAAAGGATGCACTAGAAACCACAGGCTTACAACCCAATCTACAGGCTCACTTCCCAGAGTTCATTTCTCACAATACAATCATAGATATGGCCCTCATTCGGGTTCACTAATCTATCTTCAATTACAAAAAGGTGGACATACAACCCATTATAACCAATCTAACAAGTAGCATCTCCAATGCCAATACAGTTCTAATGAAGTAAAAATATACCTTAAATGCATAATACAAATATCATCTTTTCTCTTTACATTTGTACATCTCTCTCACACCTCTCATAATTACAAAATAATCTTTCCTTTATACTGATTACAAAGAATAATCAACCACTAGGTCAGTTAAGACTGTTAGAAACATAAAGTAAAATGAAAAAGAGAAGGAAAGAATCCAAGAGAGTAGCAATGGAAGAGATTTACCAAATACTCTGAGAGAGAGAGAGAGAGAGAGAGAGAGAGAGAGAGAGAGAGAGAGAGACAGAGAGAGAGAGAGAGAGAGAGAGAGATTTTCTTTCAATAGATCAACCATCAAGATCACCACAATACTCCAAGAATCAAGAGAAGAACACAAGGATTTTGAAAGGGGAAAAACAACAACAAAAAACCCTTGTGAATAATATGAATATGGCACAAAGCCTAAAGAATGAGAGCAATAATCTCAATACAATATTGAGAGAAACTTTGAGAAGGTGAGGAGAAGTGAGAAAGAAGAGAAGATTATTAAACAAGTCTATGAGAGGCATCTCTTAAATAGAGATGAGTGGAGGAGTTTGCATGTAAATCCCATCTTCTATGCGTGACACATTCACATTGTGTGTGTGCCAAATGTGAGATTCCTCTTAAGGAGGAATATCTAATTTCCTTATTAAAGGAATTAAAAAAATTTGACATGTCCTCCTACTTGGACTAGAGGAAAAATACAATATAGGATACCTTGGTTTATCCTTTAATTACATATTTTCACCAAGGAAAGATTAAATTCTAAAAAAGGCCTATTACAATAAAAGATATAAAAATCATGTTCAATCTACAAAGAGCTACAAATCAAGTCAGCTAAGACTTATATAGGACCTAAATCTGCAACCACAAACACTATTGTGTGTCTCCAAAGCACCATTAAGAATCACATGTTACTCCATCAAGTCAGCTAGGACCTAAATGAAGAAATACAAACATGCTACCAAAATAGAAAATCTGATCACCTCAATCAATGCGGACCAACATCACGAACATCACATAATCCAAGAACACCAACAAGAAGCATGAATACCATCCAGAAAATTTACATAATCTTCAATGAGAAATCACAGCTCATCTTTATCTCTGATCAACAAGAGAACTGAAATACCAAAATTTGTCATAATAAAATATATCTTTTCATACTTTGAATCATGAACAAAACTAATTGCAAACACAATGATAAGGCACCATGTAACCACCAGCTTCGTAACCTCTGAAACATCAAATCCAAGACATACCAAACCATATACTCATCCATTGTACAAAGGAACACTGTAACATCATGAACCAACAAGTCGATCATACCTCACTCTAACTATCATCCAAACTTATGTGAACCTCTATAGATCAACTACAGACACCTTTGAACAAAACCTCATCATCAAAACTCAATATCTACAACATAATACCTGAATACTTGTAATCCTCTTCACTGAACATACTGAACACACTATCTAAAATAGCAATTAGTTTGTTGACATTAATGAAAAAATATTAATGTCAGCACGCCGATGTACCAAAGTATGACATGCTCAACAATCTTCCAACAATGTCCCCTTTTGTCTTTGATGACAACATGTAAAGTGAAAAAATGATCAATGCACAAATACATTAATATATCCACTTGATCACTGTGAAAGTATAGTCAGAATATATCCGCCTAATAGTTCTCTAAAAGTATACTTGCAATATACCCACCTAATCACTTTGAATAGCTAGGTTCAACACAATCTCTCCCAAGAATAATCATCTATGTTTTTCACACAATCTCTCCCCCTTTAACATTAATCGAAAAGGACCAAGGACATCAAAAATAAATGAACTCACCACAAAAGGAAAAAATAGGAAAATCTCAATACCAAACCATAAAAATCATAAGATTGCTCCCCCGAAGGAGTAGTCCCCAAACTCATTCATCCTATGAATGATATTCTGATAGATTTTATGGACTAATGTTAGCCTTAGCATCATTAGTTTTGATCAGGAGGTTATATCACCTCAAGCTTCTCCCCAAGATACTTAAATGCATCCTTCAACAAAGGCTTTGTAAATATATTAGCAATTTGTTTCTTAGTAGACAAAAACTCCAATTTCACTTCATTTTCACTGAATTTGACCATCAAGACACGATTCTTAATAAAAATATGCTTTGTCTTTGAATGTAATACATGATTATTTGAGATATATATAAAAATAGAGTCATCATAGTGAATAATAATAGTTTATACAACGCCAACTAGACACACACATCATTATGGGTTGAGATTTCAATGCCATCCTTGAATTGTTGAAAAAAAATGGTGGGATTTCTCCACCTTTGAGAACAATTTAGGATTTCTCCAATTTTGTGGAAGATAATGGACTAATGGATGTTTAAGCATCAAATGGGACTTTTACATGGACCAATAAAAGGGAAAAAATTTCACAGATAGCTGTCAGGTTGGACAGATTTCTTCTATCACAATGCTAGAAATTAGCAAATGTTACATATCATTCAGAAATTATGCCTCAGCCAGGATCAGACCACTTCCCCATTTGCCTGCATGTGACTTCAATATTACCAAGACAAGGTTTCCAACATAGGCCATCCTTCAAATTTGAAAGAATGTGGCTGCGACATCCAAGCTTCTTGCCTTCACTCAAGCAATGCTAGATTTCTGCCCCGAAGACAAAAGGAACCAAAATGTTTCAATTTGTAACCAAGATGAAACATACCAAGAAGTGGATAAAAAAATGGAATGAGGAGACCTTTAAGAATATCTTTACGAAAAAAGAGGCAGTAAAGGTAAAAATAGAGTCCATATATAGCACTATTATTAAACAAGGAATGGATGAGGACTCATACACCACTCAGCAAATCCTAATGCAAGAATGGGAGGAAATATGTAGCAGAGAAGAGGAATATTGGAGGCAAAAGTCAAGAGAGTTATGGTTAAAAGAAGGGGATAGGAATACAAAATATTTTCATGCATCAGCAAAATAGAAAACAATGAGCAATCGAATCTCCACTATTACTAATGTTGAAACTGGTAACATATTAACTGAACCTCAAAGCATCCAAGAAGAAGGGGTCAGATTCTTCCAGACTCTATTAGCCCCTCCTCCTAATACATGTCTAGTAGCACCGCCAATGGAGGAATTACTAGAGGTAATTCCCACTTTGATAACAGAGGTTGATAATTTAAAACTCCTGGCTCCATTCACCATTCAGGAGCTCAAAAAAGTGATATTTTTCGTACCCTAGATAAATCCCCTAACCCAGATGGATTTACTGCTTTATTTTTCCAAATATGCTGGGATTGGATTGCATGGGAAATATTGGGTGTAGTTGAAGAATCTCGGATTAGCTAATCCATGTTAAAAAACTTCAACACCACAAATATAGCCACTATTCCAAAAGTTAAAACTCCAAAAACATTTGCAGATTTTCATCTGATATCCTTATGCAACACTATATATAAAATCATAACAAAGGCTATCTATATAAGGATGCAACACCTCATTCCTACCCTTGTCTCACAACCACAAGGGGGCTTTGTTCCAGGTAGGGAAACAATGGAAGTAGCTCTAGTGGCACATGAAGTTCTGCACTCCATTAACATTAGTAAATCATCACATTTTGTCATTAAGTTGGACATGATGAAAGCATATGACAGAGTAAACTGGACTTTTCTCATCAAGGTTCTACAAAAATTTGGATTTGCAAAAGGATGGTGTAAATGGATTAAGTCCTATATCTCGGGTGCGGGTTTCTCAATTCTGATAAATGGAGCTACGACTAGTTTCTTCACATCCACACAAGGAGTTAGGCAGGGGGACCCATTGTCACCAGTGTTGTTCATTCTCATGGTAGAATCATTTAGCAAACTTATCCAATGAAAGCAAGCTTTAGGTAAGTGGGTAGGGGTGCAAATTGGACAATTAGATATCTCAGTGACACACTCCTTATTTGCAGATGACACATTACTCTTTGGGATTGCAAATATCTCTGAGGCAACGCAGATTAAGAAAACACTGGACCTTTACTCAGCAGCCTCAAATCAAAGAGTTAACTCTATCAAATCTAAAATCTACATGTTTAACACAAATCAAATTATATCCAATAAAATTGTCAGCCTCTTAGGATTCTCAGTAGATTTCCTACCATTTGTATACCTTGGCATCCCTTTCTTTATGGGAGCAAAAAAAATTAGTTACTGGTCACCTATCATTGAGAGGATTAAATCTAGGGTAGCAGCATGGAAAGAAAGGTGGTTATCACTTTCAGGCAGAGTATTACTAATCAAAACAGTCCTATCAGCTATCCCTAATTATTATTTATCAGTTCTCAAAGCTCCTTCATTGATTCTTCAAAAAATATAGAAACTACTAAGAGATTTTCTATGCACTGGGAATATTAATGGAGAAAATAAAATCCCTCTAGTCTCTCTTGAGAAATTGACACAAGTAAAGCAGCTAGGTGGAGCAGGGATACATGATCTACACAAAAGAAATCAAGCATTTGGGGGTAAATTAGTTTGGCAAATGTATACAAAACCACAAATTATGCAAAAGAAGTATTTAGATGATACTAATCCAGCCAGAATTTTAATGGTATTAGATCCCCCTAAAGGCTCAGCCATTTAGGACTTCATGATCTCATCTAGAGAAATAGTAAGCAATTTCATTACTTGGGAAGTGAATAATGGTCTATCAGTTAAATTCTGGCGTGATTCATGGAATAGTGCACCACCTCTAAATCGAATGAATGACATTGAGAACATAGTTACTATGACAGAAAGTGCTTGGGGAACCTATCTAAGTGACTATGCACTAGCAGTATGTCTACACTCAAGGAAGGTAATATGGAAAGATCCCCAAGAGCTGCCTTTATCCCCTCAAGCGATACAGTGTTTGGAGAAAATCTTCTCACAAAACCTGGTCTACCTATCAAATTTAGAGGATAAATTGATTTGGGCTCCGGGGACAGAAGGGAGATTCACCATCAAGGATGGGTATAAGATTATCCAGTAGAGAGAGGCAAGCATAAATCCATCCCATGCTTACATGTTCTGCTGGAACAATCTGACTCTACCCAAGGCAGGATGCTTCGCTTGGTTAGCTTTGAACAATAGGGCATTAACTAGTGAGCGATTACATAGACTCAACATAGCTCAACCCTTTAACTACCTTCTATGTGATAATCACCAGGAGGATACAGATCACCTACTTCTAAATTGTCAATTTGCACAATAATGTTGGCTTTTTGTCCGAAGGTTACAATATTCTACCCCACTGCCAAACAAGCTATATGATCTATTTGAATCACGGCCATAGTTATACTCTTCATCCATCTTCTCAGCAATTTGGAAGTGCACTCCAGCATTAGTTGTCTGGGAAATATGGTGGGAGAGAAACAAAATATTTTTTCGTAGTACCTCCTCTTCAATTCAGGCAGTTACAAATCACCTAGAGAGGTTGACTTCTGAACTAGTCTATGCTAGTCACAGTAAACTTAAACACAATTTGGTGATGACCTTGTGGGATTCATCAATACTATGAGAATGGAAACAAATTCATGTACCTTTCAGGTGGTGCTTCAAAACAACATCGAATCATATGATTGCTAGAGACCTAGTCAAATGGATTCCACCATCAAAAGGGGTTAGTAAAATTAATTTTGATGGTTCCTCAAGAGGGAATCCAGGAAAATCAAGGGCAAGTGTATGCATCCAGGATCATCAAGGATTACTATTAGGAATAAAATGTTGCCCACTACCAACTGGAACAAATAATATGCCTGAGGCTAGGGAATTATTTGGAGGATTAATATTGGCTAAAAATGGAGGATTCCATCAGATACATATAGAAGGATATTCGATGGTAATAATTTCAACATGTCTTAAGTGAGTATCTCATAACTGGAGACTCAATTACATTCTTCAGTAAATTTGGCAATTATTAGACTCATTTCAAGAAGTTTAGATTTCACATACTTTACGGGAGGGAAATCAATTAGTAGACCACTTGGAAAACAAAGGATGTGATGGACATGAGGGAGTTTCCTCTAATTATGATGCAATTTTAAATCAGGATGCCAAGTTACATGAAATATATAATCTTGACAGATCGCCATATGTAGGATCATCTTCAAATGTGCAGATGTGAGGTTGGTGACTGTACAGATATCCTATTTGGATTCATTGCTTGGGGAGAGATAATGATAGCGTATCACCAGTTCACATGGCAGTACGGCCAAATCTATGTTATAAAGTGAAATTTTGTTACATGATGAATGGGTAACTCTTAAGTACCAACTTCCTGCAATTACAGGTCGTCACGGAGATAAAAGTATATTGTTTAAGTTACCATTTAATTTTATCAGTAAAGGATAGGTGTGATTAAAAGATACACACCCTATATTATAATGTGAGAAATAATTTGTATACTTCAACTACATATTGTGGGAGATTTTGCATTAATTAGCATGAAACATAAACCCTCATCTGAGATCTACAAATACCCTTCTTCTCATAACATGCATTTGCATTGCCTTGTGACTATTACACAGTGCAGACTCTTTGTAGGAGAGTAAAATGTTTCATAAGGAATTTACCTCCTGCTAGATTTGTGGGCATTTCCATGATGAGCTCTTACCGAGGAATTATAGGGTATACATCTCTCCACAGGCTTTTGAGCCCCTGCTCCCAAACAGAATTGAAGGCTCGGAACTCAACCAATTTTTTATCGTTAATTCAATGTTGCATTATTGTTGGAAAGTTGACTATACTAAAGTATTTGAATTTATTTAGTGTTGTCATTATGGAAACAAAGTCATATGAATTTTTGGAGTCAGCACACATTATCAGAAGATCAGAAATTGGCTAAGTATAGAAAACAGGACTGAGCAAGGAACAGACTATTATAGTTTTGATTAGCGTGTGTTCATATGTTATCCAAATGATATGTGCCTTTGAAGATAAGATTATGAGTATGTTTAAATGCTAATTCTAAGAGAGCATGATCAGCTCTCCAATTATGAAGAAGATATAGCCAGTTGAAAAGGTACAGCCAGTGACTACCAGAATAGGACAGAGATCATGGACAAAGCCGACAGAGATTGTTTTGGTACAGGACTTGTGTCTATCCTCAGGACTTGCACCTTTGGATTAGTGATTTTTAGTGACCTAAAAATATATTTTTAAAATCACATGACTTGATTCATCCAGGATAATTAGTTATGGCTAATTTGGTGGAGCGGACTCTGTGAAAAGACGTGTCTATTCAGTTTGAGTAAAGCAGTTATAATTAATGTTAAGCCAACTTAATGAAGGGTTTTATGGTTATGTAAGTGATCAAGATACATGTTAAAAGGTTTCCTAAAGCTGACATGTTTTTTTCCTTTAAGGAAGTACTTATAGAAGGTCATTTGAGAAGAGAAAAGTTGCGGAAGCCAGATATAAGAAAAGCAGCGCAGAGTGTAAAAGCAGAAAAGATATATCTATCATATGTTGATGATATAGATATTGAAGTAGAATATTTCAGAGTGAAGATAAGATTGTTGTAGTGCTTTACAAGAGGCTAAAGCATCAATGCACAAAAAAGGAACTGATCAGACAAGCAGTGTCACATACAATAGTTCATCTTGTTGATACAGTGTGTATCAAATATCTAGAAGGTTGTAGCCTTCACCACTTGGACAGTGAGTCCACCACTCCTAACAGGGTTATTGTAAAAGAATCCTAATAGGGTCCAACCCTTAACAAGGTCACTGTACTTCATGTATTGTAAAGACAACTCCTAACAGGGTTAAGGATCTTCTAACAAGGATCATAAGACACTAGTACAAAATATTTGTGGGTACTAATTCCCACTGTGGTTTTCACCTACATTGGGTTTCCCCGTAATCATATATGGTGTTATGTTTTGTGTATATTTATCTTACTTACATTGATATTCAAGTTCAATACATAAGCATTTAAGTAAAGATTCAGATAATAAGAAAAAGTATTAATTGATAGATCACTGATTCACCTCCCCCTCTCAGTGATCCTAATCCTAACAATAGGGTTGTCCTTCATGTTGTTGGGGAACATGTCTTAGCTCCCAAAACTAGAATAGTGGTCTTTCCCTCTCAGTTGGTGTCTATATTCCTCTCTAACTTAATGGACATGTTGCAGTCGATAGACTTGGTAGTCTACATTTCTAATAAGATTGTTCGGCCTCAATTTATTCATGGAACACGGCTCACAATGGCATTGCAGAGGTACGACCTTTTGTCAAGCAATGCATTGATTGGGGGACTGCTCTTACATCAAGATATTATGACCAGTCATGAACACCTAATGGCATACGACAGCTTCAAATGAGTGATGGATAATAAGAGTTTCCGAATACTAAGTAACAATCTTCAGATTGTGGGTGTGGCCCTTGGGAAATCGCTGGTGGACAAACTCCGGTGTCTAGCACATTCAATTTTGCATCTTTTACTATTTCCACTTCCTTTGGTTCAACCTCCGCCCTGCTACAAGGTGCCCTCTGGTAATTCAATATAGGTCCCTGATTTGAATGTACCACCCTCGCCCAAACATTCTTCCAACATTCATCTAGCGGCCCATAACACACTTGATGGCTGGGAAGTTGAAAATGTCATGGCTCTGCCTGCTGGATGGGAAAAATCTTGTGATTCTTCCACTCCTATGGAAGAATGATTGATTGTGAATGAAATGTACACCTGTGACACTGCATAGGCAGTTTGGATACGCCATTTTTTTAAATTTTGTAAGTAGGCTATATGGCTTAGGCATATTTATTAGGCCTATTTTGATACTTTGTAGTAATCAGCGCACAGTATCATAGCATAGTTTTGATCCCTACCATAATTTTGGGGATATTTCTGGGGGATATCTCTATTTTAATGTATCACTCAATCAGTATTAGTGGGTTCCCTATGTAAACCAAAATGTAATCATCATCATATATCCTATTATGATTTGTGGGTTTTCTAAGCAAACCCAAATGTAAAAGCTGACATACTCTAAATTGTATACGACTATGATCCCGGGGTTTCTTCCTGATTCTTCCACGGGGGAGTCATTGAATCAGTATATATTAATATAATTATGGTGGACACCCCAATTTGGCTTTAGAAAAAAATAATAGTTTCATCAATGTTTATCCTTATATCCTTCAACATTTTCTTCGTCCAAACAACTTGATTGTAGTTTATTGCAGCAGCAACATACTCACCCTCAACAGTAGATTGAGAAATACAATATTTCTTCTTACTAGTCCAAGAAACTAGTCTCTTACCCAAAAAGATCGCACCTCGACTAGTACTTTTCCTATCATCCACATTACCTTCCCAATCAACATCAGTGTATTCACATAGAGTAAATTCATCATCTATTGCATATCATAATCTATAGTCAATTGTACCCTTCAAGTATCTGAAAATTCTCTTGACAAAAGCCATATGTGATTCCTTTTGTTCATCTTGAAATCTTGCAGCAATTCCAACAAAATTTGATATGTCTGGTGTGGAATGAGTTAGTTATTGAAATCCCCTGATCATAGATCTGTATAATGTCTGATTAGCACAAGGGGAATCATCATCCTTTGTTAAGTTGCAACCAGTAACCATAGGAGTTCCTATCAGTTTTGAATCTTCGATACTGAATTTCTTCAACAATTCTCTGACATACTTGGACTGTGTAATAGAGATTCCTTTATTCAGTTGTGTAAGTTGCAATCCAAGAAAGAATTTCATCTCACCTATCATAAAAATCTCTGATGACATTAATTTTTCATTAGTATGCAAACAACACTTTCGGTAAGCTTACACTAAAAGACAGTATAGTGAAAACCGAAGATCAGATTAACAAATCACCAAAAATGACTAAGTACTAGGAAAACCAATGACACAAAGAAGTATGTAAACCAAAAAACCACAATGTAGAGAGTTAAAGTGGAACCTTACAGAGGAACCTAAAATCCAAGTTACAGTGCAGACCGATGAAATAGATTCAATAAAATCGATAGTAAAATCGAAGGACAGTCAAACATGACCGAAAGACAAAACCAACAGTCAATTGCAGCCCGCAAAAAGTGGATCTGACTTCCACGTCAGATAAAGAAAGGGTATTCTATTTATAGGATATTTAATTATTTTTAAATCCATTTCTTTAGGGACAAGAAACATTAATGTAAGTGATTTAATCAGTCTAACTGATTTAAAGCACATAGACTAGGAGATCAAGGTGCAAGTTGTAAACCTGATCTTAGAGTTAACATTGTTTTTATCATCAACTCGATGAAATCAATCCATCTATAAATAGATGATGTAATCATTCTTTAGAGTGTGTGTGGAAGAAAGACAAAAATAGAATGATCACATCTATGGATTGAATTGAGAGTTTCAAAGAACTAGAGCAAGGAAAGAAGAATTTGATTAGCAGAATCAAGAACAGAGGAAACCAAAAATCAGAGGTAATATTCAATCACATCTAAGGTGATAATATTTTTTATGTGAACTACATAGGATCTATATTATAAATAGGATTTTTCACTTACTAGGTCAATTTTAAATTTTCTATCATTCTAACAAGTGAAGGAAAGTGTAAGAAATCCTTCTTGTAAGGTGGATTTAACAGTCCTATATCAAATCTCTTAACCGAGTGCACACTTAACATTGTTGTTGAAAGCTCTTAACAGATTAGACTTTAACAGGTCTCCACCGATACTCCTAATAGGGTAGATCATCAGAAGTGATCAAAATTTGTAAGCCTTAACCGGCCCCTTCCATTCTGTAGATAGTGAAGTTTTTTGGGTGTCATCCCCACCACAGTTTTTACTTCCTAATAGGAGTTTTCTACGATATCATATCTTGTGTTATGTGTTAATTATGTTCATGAATGTTTCTATGAATGATTCAAATGTTTATTACTATTATGAATTGATATAACTCTCACAAAGATAGAGTAGATCAAATGAAATGGATATGGAATTGAATACTAAGGTTAATTGATTAAAGAACAAGAAAAATTTTGAGGTACCGATTCACCCCATCCCTCTTAGTACTACTTCCCATTAAAACCCAACAATTGGAATTAGAGCTAAGTCTCTTCTTGAAAATTTTAAAGGCTTAGGAGAAAAGATCATACAATGGAGAAGTACAAACTAGATAAGAATATTGAGAATAAAAAGCTTGAGATACAAATGTTCTATGAACAATATAAAGAAACTAGAATCAAGATGAGAGAGTTGTTGGATGAAAGGAAAGGAATGGAAAATCAAAGCAATGAAAAGGATTATCAAGAAGAAGAGATTCCAGATTTCTTTGAGTCTTCAGGATCAAATGCAAGCAAAGCAT
This sequence comes from Thuja plicata, assembly GCA_018584345.1. Taxonomy (NCBI): domain Eukaryota; kingdom Viridiplantae; phylum Streptophyta; class Pinopsida; order Cupressales; family Cupressaceae; genus Thuja; species Thuja plicata. The sequence continues at coordinate 958,527 of MU227866.1, read as the reverse complement.
CAGATACATTAGAAGAGAACGTCACAAATCTAAAGGAGATCAATCAACATCTGACAGAGCAAATAAAGATGCTGCAAATCGGTCAAGAGACCAGATGGTTAGAATGATTGATGTGATGAGTTATGGTAGACAAGATGAAATAGAAAGAACACTAGCTACTGATGACAGGAGGAATATTACGAAGAAACTACAAGAAAAGGAGTTAGAAATACAAAGACATGCAGAGCATCACCATGAGCTCACAAATCAAATTCTCATGAGTCAAGAAGCAAACAGAATGAATGTTGAATTTATTGAGAGAATACAGATTATCAGTGAACTAAGAGAAGAAAATGAAAAACTAAAGCATGAGGTTAGAATTCAACAACAATATAATGAAGTTATCAGAAAGGATGAAGAGAGCAATAAAAGAATGGATGATTTTCTGGAAGGAAAACAAAGAGTCAACAAAAAAAATAGTCTAGGCTTTACCAAAAATGGAGAATCATCAAATCAATCCAATCCAAAGAATTTTTATGAAAATCCAAGACCAAGAAAGCTTACATGAAAACATTGTGGAAAGCATGGTCATACAACAAATGTGTGCAGAGGAAAAATGAAAGGTATTCCTAAATCTACACCTTCATTCATAGGATTCTATTATAAATTTAATAAGAAAGGACATAAGGCATATGAATGTAAGTCTTGTATGCACCCTAAAATGGTCGCCTAGACTTTGGGCCCCATTTCTCAATTTATCAAATCCCTGAATCAATATTTTCAAATATCAACAATATCAATTATATCAATTTCCTTGATCAAATC
>MU227866.1:928918-944981 GCA_018584345.1 Thuja plicata | reverse complement strand
AGGCAACAGGTCGAATCATGGAGACAGGCAGGCTGAATAACTCATGTTCAGTTTTGTTTGTTCTTGATGAAGAATGACCATGTTGAAGTGTGTGGTTGATTTAGAAGGCCAAAATTAACTCATACAGTGTATACATTAAAAATTCTAGATCTATTACTGATCCACATATTAGAAAATGGGGAAAATGAAATCAGGAAGATCAGAATAAGATTGAAGAAGCTATGAGAGCTAAAATGTATAACTTCAAATATGTACCCATACAATTTGAAGGAAGTTATGTACCACAGGAACTCTTGGATAGACTATCCGCCCGTTGGACATTTTCTTTGGCAAATGTGAAAGAATTCAGAGAAAGAGTACTTGTCTCTCTAATGCCACCTAAGTCAACAAAGGCAAAAATGCATGAAATGATGGATAAACACAAGAAAGAGTTCTCACCAAAGCTACAGGCTTAAAAATTTCTTGAAGGAAAGCTGATTGAACTTGAAAAGGACAGTCACAGTAAATGGTACAAGATCATGAATAGGCCAGTTGAGAAAGATAGTCCCGAAAAAGACCTTCAACAAAATGTTGATGAGGCAAACAAAGATGATACATCCATTGGGTTGGATAAAGAGGAAGATTATACAACAGGAAATAAGAATGCAGATATGGTAGATGAAATATGGGATGATACCACAAATGACAACATTGTGGATACCAATGTCATCAACATTACCGATGACCTAGGAAAATAAATCAATAAGGACGAAGATGTCACTATTGTCAAAGATATAACTGATGAACATGACACAACAATTGATGGAGAAAAGGTGATCATTCCAGGTAAACTACCAATATTGATACAAGCTATCAATATCATGCAAGAATCAAGTAAATCACGTAAAAAGGAAACTCCAAAGGATGTAGGAGAAGAAGAAAATAAAGATAACATCGATGATCAAAAAAACATCGGAGATACTCAAAATGTGACTGACACTACCAAGGTTACAGAAGGAGATAAGGACAAAGATGTGGATACTCAAGAGAAAAATGAGAACACCAAGGCAAATGATGCAAAGGACTCAAATGAAGGAAAAGAAAAGATGGAACTCCTAAGAAAATGGACAAAGGTGCTACCGACGATGCTAAGGTGAATATAGAGACGTATATAGACACCTGACGAGTTGAAATCGATGTAAAGAAGTAGAAGATGCACAATAAGTCACATCATCAAGCACAACTGAAAAGGCTGAAAATTCAGCAATGGTGCTACACTCCACTGAATCACAAAAGAAGAAGAAGACAAAGAAGAACAAGTTGGAGGTTACACTTGACTAAATCATTAAAATACCGAAGTGTGACCCCACTACACTTGACATGGATGCACTACAAGAATATGGAGAGATATGCCAAAGAAAGGCATTACAAGAAAATCTGAAGAAATAGCATAAGGAATCAATGGTCCTAGAGACAACATGGGATATTCTACACCAGATTATACCTGATGTTGATATTGATCAAAGCAAGCAAATAATTGATCAACTAGTTATCCTCACCGACACCATCACAACTCAAAATGTTGATGCTGAGAAAGCAATTGAGGAGAGAGAAGAAATGAAGTATCAACAAAAGCTTCTAGAGAACATCAACCAAGAAGTGGCCAAAAATAAGGTAAAGCTATCAAGATTCATATCAAAATTAGATCCCATTATATATGAAGCTATAACCTTAATCCAAAAGCTAAGCACAATTGAAAATTTCACTCAAGAAAATAGTGACAACATAGCTAAACTGGATACAAACCTAGCAAATAGTGCTATAGCCTAACAACCGATGAAGAAAATGCAGTCAAACTGCATTATGAAAATATCATTGAAGTGAAACGATTAAGGAAAGAGATGTGGGAACTAGAGACTCAATTCAGAGAAGAAGTAACTAAGCTATAGGCTCAACTTCTACCAAATCTCACACTGCTACAACAACATATCAGTTCTGCAAGACAACTAATAGCAACTCCTAAGATGTATGTAGCCGACAACATCTATGATATGCATGCCAAGATAACACTTGAGAAAATGACTCTAGAAACCCTGAAGGGGCAATGGGAGAAAATGATGGAAGACATGAAGTCTTCCCATTCACACATTTTTTATAAGCTCTAAGGTAATTGACCTTTTCCCTTAATATCAAATAAAGGGGGAAATGATACTTGTACAAAATATCATTGAAAATGTTATGTACATTTAGTCAGAATGGGAAAAAGATAGATATGTATATGTACATTCATAAAGGGACAGTGATATGAAGAAGGAAAATATACCATATGTACATATATATCGGCATATCCATAGGGGGAGTCAATACATGACTAAGGATTATATATGTTGTATATACTTAACATTTTGTTAGTATTTTGCACATATCAGTTTTTGATACTAATGTCAAAGGGGGAGATTGATGACATTAATTTGTCATTAGTATTCAAACAACACTTTCGGTAATCTTACACTGGAAGACAATAAAGGGCAAATTGAAGATCAGATTAACAGATCACCAAAAATGACTAAGTACTGGGAAAATCGATGACATAAAGAAGTATGTAAATCGAAAAACCAAAATGGAGAGAGTTAAAGTGGAACTTGGTAGAGGAACCTAAAATGCAATTTATAGTGCAGACCGATGAAATAGATTCAGTGCAACCAATAGTAAAATCGAAGGACAGTCAAGCATGACCGAAAGACATAATCGACAGTCACTTGCAGCCCACAAAAAGTGGATCTAACTTCCATGTCAGATAAAGCAAGGGTATTCTATTTATAGGATATTTAATTGTTTTTAAATCCATTCTTTAGGGACAAGAAACATTAATGTAAGTGATTTAATCAGTCTAACTGATTTAAAGAACATATAATAGGAGATCTAGGTGCAAGTTATAAACCTGATCTTAGAGTTAACATTGTTTTTATCATCAACTCGATGAAATCAATCCATCTATAAATAGATGATGTAATCATTCTTTAGAGTGTGTGTGGAAGAAAGAGAAAAATAGAACAAGCAGATCTATGGATTGAATTGAGAATTTCAAAGAACCAGAGCAGGGAGAGAAGAATTTGATTAGCAGAATCAAGAATAGAGGAAACTGAAAATTAGAGGTAATATTCAATCATAGCTAAGGTGATAATATTTTGTATGTGAACTACATAGGATCTATATCAACAATAGGAGATTACACTTACCAGGTCAATTTGTAATTTTCTGTCATTCTAAAAAGTGAAGAAAAGTGTAAGAAATCCTTCTTGTAAGGTGGATTTAACAATCCTATATGAAATCTCTTAACTGAGTGCACACTTAACAGTGTTGCTGAAAGCTCTTAACATAGTAGACTTTAACAGGTCTCCACGGATACTCCTAACAGTGTAGATCATCAGAAGTGACCAAAATTTTTAAGCCTTAATCAACCCCTTCCATTTTGCAGATAGTGAAGTTTTGTAGGTGTCATCCCCACCACATTTTTTACTTCATAACAGGAGTTTTCTACAATGTGATATCTTGTGTTATGTGTCAATTATGTTCATGAATGTTTCTACAAATGATTCAAATGTTTATTACTATTATGAATTGATATAACTCTCACAAAGATAGAGTAGATCAGATGGAATGGATATGCAATTGATTACTAAGGTTAATTGATTAAAGAACAACAAAAAGTTTTAGAGGTACTGATTCACCCCTCCCCTCTCAATACTACTTCTCATTAAAACCAAAAATCTCAAATTCTTTTTTCATTTCATCAACAAAACCTTTACTCAACTCATCATTACCACCAAATATAATATCATCAACAAAAACTTTAGTAATCAAGATATTATCATCAATTATTTTGAAATATAAGTTAGTGTCTGCAATACCCTTGCTGAAATCAATCTTTGTCAAATACTTGTCCAATCGGGCATGCCAGGATCTAGGAGCTTGTTTTAATCCATACCAAGCATTCTGTAATTTACAAACCATATCTCCTTCCTTGGTTAGAATAAAACCATCAAGATTCTCAATATAAATTGTTATGGTTTGACAAAACCGGAACAATATAAGAATAAACAGTTATATACAGAAACAATAGAAGAAAAAAACTAAACACAAATAGCACACAGATTTAATGTGGCTCACCCAAAACCTGGGCTACATCCACCTACATAGCCATCCAACCTTTCTTATTATCCAGCAAAATAGTACACCACCATTACAATGCATTATGCATCTCAGTTGCTTATAACACGTGTTTTAGGGCAACCTCTAAAATCAACACAATATTAACAATCTCCCACTTGGAGACTGATTAGGCTCCACACCCAACAATCTCCCACTTGGAGACTGAAACCAAAAGACAATGTAGTACATGCAACTCCCACTAGATAAAATACTTTGCTATGTATTAACTCTATGACCATCAGTCAAGAAGCCCAATAGAAGCTGAGCAAGAAACTAGCTTCTCCTTGGGGACTGCCTTCGTGAACATTTCTGTAGGATTGTCACTTGTGTGAATCTTTTCAAGCCATAATTGGCCATCCTCCAAAATAGACCTTATAAAATGGTACCTAATCTGTATGTGCTTTTTCCTTGAATGAAAAGTAGAATTCTTTGCAACATGAATGGCACTCTGGCTATCACTGTACAATGGGCGATCTTCCTGCTTCTGACCCAGTTCCTACAGAAAACATTGTAACCAAATCATCTCCTTTCTAGCTTTCATAGAAGCTACATACTCAGCTTCAGTAGTTGAAAGTGCATTAACTTTCTGCAATCTAGAAATCCAATTGACTGCAGTATCCCCTACAGTGAAAACATACCCTGTAGTACTCCTTGTATCAATATCTCCCACTAGATCAGAGTCAACAGATCCACTTAGAGAAGAACTGGATCCTATGAAACATAATGCCTTTTTAGTAGTTCCTCTCAAATATCGAAGAATCCATTTGATAGCATTCCAATGTTTCATGCCCGGATTGCTCATATACCTACTGACAACTCCCACTACATGAGCAATATCTGGCCATGTGCATACCATTGCATACATCAGACAACCAAGAGCTGATGAATATGGGATGTTAGACATTTTATCTACCTCTTCCTATGCCTTTGGGCACATTTCTTTATTCAATTTGAAATGACTAGCCAAAGGTGTACTGACTTCTTTTGCATCCTGCATATTGAATCTTTTCAACACCTTCTTTATATACTCACTTTGGGACAAATTAAAAGTTCTATTTTTCTTGTCCCATGTAATCCTCATACCAAGGATTTGCTTAGAAGCACCCAAATCCTTCATAGAAAATGACCTTGCTAATTTCTGTTTAAATTCACTTATGTGTTGCATATTGGACCCAGCCACAAGCATGTAATCAACATAGAGTAACAGGATAATGTAGCTCCCATTATCCAATCTCTTAAAATATACACAGTGATCAGAATGACATCTATGGTAACCTTGTTCAGCCATGAAACTATCAAATTTTAAATACCATTAGCAGGGTCCCTGCTTTAGGTCATACAAACTCTTCCTTAACTTGCACACCAAATTATCCTTACCCTTGACTTCATATCCCTCTGGTTGCTGCATGTAAATTTCCTCCTCCAAATCTCCATGGAGAAAAGTTATTTTGACATCTTGTTGTTCAAGATGCAAGTCATATGCAACCACAAGACTTAGTATAGTTCTAATTGAATTCATTTTTACAACAGGGGAGAATATTTCATCAAAATCTATACCCTTTTTTTGTGCAAAACCTTTTACCACAAGTATGGACTTATACCTCTTCTTTCCTTCATCTTCCTCCTTTAGCCTATAAACCCATTTGTTGGGAAAGGCTCTTTTTCCTTTTGGTAAAGGGACTAAGTCCCAACTCTTATTTTCAACAAGGAGTCCATCTCCTCTTTCATGCCCAACTTCTAGTGTTGTTTGTCATCCACCTGCATTGCTTATTCATATTCTTTTGGTTCACAAAAATCAGTCAAAAAAATGGAATACAAAGAAGGAGAAAACCTTTCAGGAGGTCTACTTGACCTTGTAGAATGTCTAACACTTATAGGAGTTTGTGGGATAAATTTTTTTTGCTGAGGATTAGGTACCAGTGGTGTTCCTTTTTCAGGAGTCTCATCCAACACCACATATTCTTGTCTGACCTATTCATGCTTCTTTTCCTGCAACTATTCTTTATACATGACCTTCTCATTGAATATAACATCTCTACTTCTAATTATCTTAAGATTTTCAAAATCTCATAACTAATAACCATAGTCATCTACTCCATATCCAATAAAGGTACATTTTTTAGATTTAGCATCAAGTTTGGTTCTATTTTCTTTATCAACGTGGACAAAAACTTCACAACCAAAAGTTTTTAGAAATGAATAATTTACCTTTTTACCAGTCTGTGCTACCTCTGGAATACCACCATCCAAAGGGGATGAAGGTCCTCTATTTATCAAATATACGGTAGTGTTTACAGCATCTTCCCAGAAATGAAGGGGCAGTCCAACATGTAATCTCATGCTCCTTGCACGTTCCATGATTGTCGTATTCGTTCTTTCTAACACACCATTTTCTTGTGGGGTTCCTGGAACTGTCTTCCACCTTCAAATTCCATTGATAGAACAGCAATCTTCAAAGTTTTTGCTACAATAATCACCTCCATTATCAAATCTGAGACACTTCAACTTCTTTCCTTACTCATTCTCAACCAAAGCTTTCCATTTCTTAAATATTTCAAAAACATCAGATTTTTATTTGAAAAAGTATACTCATGTTTTACTGGTTGAATCATCTATAAAAATAACATAATAATGAGAGCCATCGAGAGATGATACCAAAGCCAGTCCCCATACATCTGAATGCACTAGCTCTAACTTCTCACTCTTCTTTTCTTTCCCAACTCTGAGAAATCTGACTCTTTTATGTTTACCATAAGCACAGTTTTCACAGAACTCTAAATCGATATTTTTCAGTCCTGGCAATAGATTTTTAGAGTGAAGGATTTTCATCCCTTTCTCACTCATGTGCCCAAGCCTATGGTGCCACATTTTTGAATCTGTTCTTGCAACATCTATGCTAGCTTTCCCTGCATTAACATTATCAGTAGCAACTAAGGTAGAATAAGTGTTATCAGTACATAGATATAATGTGCCTATCTTTGAAACTTTAGCTACTACTAATGAACCTTTAGTGACCTTCCAAAAATTGTTTGTAAACATGACTATGCATCCTTCACTACCCAGTTGTCCTGCATAAATTAAATTTCTTCTTAAATTAGGGACATGCCTTACCTCCTATAGTACCCAGTCATTTCCGTTTGGCAACTTGATCTTTATTTTCCCTTTCCCAACAATAGGACAGGGCTCATCATCACCCTAATATACCTATCCAAAATCACCTTGAACATAATCTTGAAAATATTTTCTATGGGGTGTAGCATGGAATGAAGCTCCAGAATCAATTACCCAGGAATCATTAACATTATCCAAACATAATATTAAAGCATCTTGTAAAGTATTACTTGTAACATTAGCTTCCTTATTGTTATCTTCATTTCCATCTCCTTGTTTGTTTTTTTGAGACCAAAATTCTTTCTTCAGGTGACCAGGATTTCCAAAATACAAGCAATCTTTCTTTCCTTTAGATTGAGAACATCCTTTATTTGACTTCCCTCATGACTTGCCATGTGAAGGGCCTTTTCCACTTTCATGTGTTCTTCCTCTATTCTCCACATTTAAAGCGGAACCTAATGAGGTTGAAGTTTCACCTGTGATTTTCCATCACATTTCCTTGCTTAGGATAACACCAACAACTTCATCAAATTTCAAAGTATTTGAACTAGAGATAGAGTTGCTTACAACCATAACCAAACTATTCTAGCTTTCTTGCAAAGAACATAAAAGTAAGAGAGCCCTAACCTCTTCATCAAATATAATTTTTACGGATGACAATTGATTGGTGATGATATTAAATTCACTTAAATGATTCAATACAGATCCTCCCTCACCCATTTTCATATTAAACAAATGCTTCATAAGAAATACCTTATTTAAAGCTGAGGGTTTCTCGTATAACTTAGCCAATGTCTCCATCAGCTTTATGGTTGTTGTTGCCTTTGATATATTGAATGTTACAGATGGAGCAAGGAAAAATTGAATAGATCCTAGTTCCTTCCTATCCAAGACCTCCCAGTCCTCTACTAACATAGTTCCTTGTTTCTTGGTTTTTCCTTCTAATGGCTCCCACAGGTCCTTTTGATACAAATAATCTTCCATCTACATTTTCCAACACTAAGAATTTAGGCCATTAAATTTTTCAATCTTGAATTTGGAATCCTCCATTGCTCCCACTCAAATCTTAAATTCGTGTCAATCTACAACAACAAACCTTGCTCTGATACCAATTGTTAGGGTTTGACAGATCCAGAACAATATAAGAATAAACAGTTATATGTAGAAACAATAGAAGAAAGAAACTAAACATAGATAACACACAGATTTAACATGGTTCACCCAAAACTTGGGCTACATCCACCTACATATCCATCCAACCTTTCTTATTATCTAGAAAAATAGTACACCAACATTATACTTCATTATGCATCTCAGCCGCTTATAACATGTGTTTTAGGGCAACCTCTAAAATTGACCATTTTAGGGTTTTACAATTTCATTCTTCTTTTTACAGTATCAACACCCACTACATGATCAGTCACCACAATATCAACATAAACATCTTCATCTAGCTCACCATTTAAGAATGGAGACTTAACATCCATCGTATAGACTTTAAATTTTCTGTAAGTTGCATATGCAAGAAGTAATCTAACAACTTTAAGTCTAGCTATAGGAGAAAAGGTCTCTGTAAATTCAATACCTTCCATCTTTGAATATCCTTTGAATACCAATCTTGATTTGTTCCGAACCACTTTACCATCTTCATCCAACTTGTTTTTGAATACCCATTTAGTATCGATCACATTTTTGTCAATAGGTCTGGGAACAAGAATCTAAGTCTTGTTCTTCTCAATCTGGTCAAGTTCTTCTCTCATTTCAGTCATCCAACTCTCATCATTACATGCTTATTTTATATATTTAGGCTCAAATTCAGATAACAAACATGTTTCATCCCTAGCAATTCTTCCTTTAGTTTGAACACCTTTATTATTATCACAAATAATGACATCTTTAGAATGATTAATCCTTACATATCGTGGAGTTTTCAATGTAGAATGTGTAATAGACCCTTCAATATCAATATCTACTTTAATTTCCATAGGTTTTTTCTGATGACATTATTTTTCCATTAGTATGCAAAGAACACTTTTGGTAATCATACACCAAAATAAAGGATAAGAGAAAATTGACAGAACAGTTTAAAGGGTAAATTGAAGACACAATGCAAAATTGAAAGAGCTAAGAGAAACTCGACAGATGAACCCGATATGAAAAGCACAAGAGAAACCGAAAGAGAAGAAATAGAGGAGCCCAACAATACAAGGGAACTTGATAGATAGGTCAATCAAAGGATCACTGAAAGAAAGGTAAACTGATTTCTATGCAGACTGAGCATCAGACACCGAAAGTCAGTTACATCCCACAAAAAGTGGATCTGATTTCCATGTCAGATAAAACATTCTTATTCTATTTATAGAGTCTTGATTTGTTTTAAAACCATTACGTAAGGGACAAGAAACATTATTATAAGTTTTTAAATTAGTCTAACTGATTTAAAACATATAGACTAAAAGATCAAGGTCAAGTTGTAAACCTATGATCACAGAGTTAATATTGTTTAACATGAAACTTAATTAGGTCAATATATCTTATAAATAGATGTTGTAATCATTCACTATCATGGATGAGAGGATGAATGTAGCCTACGAGCATATCTATGGATCGGACTAAAATTTTCAAGAACCAAAACAATAAAAGGTGAATTTGGTTATCAAGAACCAAGAACAAAGGCTACCGAGCAATAGAGGTATTATTCAATCACATTAGGTGATATTCTTATACATTTAATCTTAAATGGATCTGTAATTAGAAATAGGAGATTGCATACACTCAGATCAAAGTGTAATTTTTTAACATTCTAACAAGTGAAGCAAAGTGTAAAAATCCTTTCAGGGAAGGTGGATTTAACCATCCAATTGTAAATCTCTTAACTGAGTGCACACTAAATAGTGTTGCTAAAGCTCTTAATAGAGTAGACTTTAATAGGTCTCCACAGATACTCCTAATAGGGTAGATCATCCAAAGTGATCAAATTGTAAGCCTTAACCGGCCCCTTTCAATCTGCAGATAGTGAAGAATTTGTGGGTGTCATCCCCACCACAGTTTTTACTTCCTAACAGGAGTTTTCTACGTTATCATATCTTGTGTTATGTGTCAATTAATTTCATGAATGTTTCTATGAATGTTCACATTTTTGATTAAGTTAAAAGAATTGATATGTCTTACATCAAGATAGTATAGAATAGATGGTTGGATAATCAATTGATTACATAAAGGTTAAAGGATAAAAGAGATAAAAGTTTTAGAGGTATTGATTCACCCCTCCCCTCTCAATACACACTTCCCATTAATTCTAAAAATTGGTATCAGAGCTCTATCTCTTATTTGGAAAGCTTAAAGGCTTAAGATAAAATATCATATAATGGAGAAGTATAGACTTGACTAGAGTATTGAGAATCAGAAGCTAGAAATTCAGATCTTTTATGAGAAGTATGCAGAAGTTAGAATCAAGATGAGACAACTGTTAGATGAAAGAAAGATTATGTCTTGTTGTAATGAAATAGATTACCATGAGGAAGAGATACCAGATTTCTTTGAGTCTTTAGGATCAACTACAAGAAAAGCATCAGACACGTTAGAAGAAAGCATCACAAGCTTAAATGAAATCAATCAACATCTGGCTGGACAAGTGAAATCTTTGCAAGTTGGTCAAGGGACACATATGGTAAGAATGATTGATGTCATGAACAATGCTAGACAAGCTGAGCAAGAAAGAACGCTAGTTATTGATGATAGAAGGAAGATTACTTAAAAACTACAAGAGAAAGAGTCAAAAATGAAAAGATTAAAAGAACATCATCATGAGATTACAAATCAGATTATTCTTATGAGTAAAGAGGAAAACATAATGAATGTTGACCTCATTCAAAGAATAGAAGCTATCGGTGAACTAAGGGAAGAAAATGAAAAGCTAAAACAAGAAATCAAAATTCAGCAGAAGCATAATGAAATTATCAAGAAAGTTGAAGAAAACAATAAAAGAATGGATGATTTTCTTGATGGACAATGAAGAATCAACAACAACACCGGTCTAGGCTATATCGAGGATGGAGAATCGCCCAATCAAGATGATCTGAATAATTTCTATGCAAATCTAAGACCAAGAAAGATGACATGCAATCACTGTGGAAAGCAAGGCCACACATCAAATGTATGTAGGAGAAAAATGAAAGGTATTCCTAAATCCACATCTTTATTCATATGATTTTGTTATAAATGTAATAAGAAAGGACATAAAGCATATGAATGTAAGTTTGAGATGAAACAACCAAAGAAGGAAACCTATATGGACAAATAGTGTCCTACTTGAAAAATGAATGGGCACACAACTCTTGAATGTTGGAAGAAGAAAAAGCAAGCATGGAAGCCTAAAGGTCAATAAACTGCCTATCAACTGAAAAGAGTTGGTAAACAGTATGTATGGGATTACAATACATGGACAAATTGTACAACATGTGGAAGATTTGGTCACATTGCTACAAACTGTATGAGATAGTAGACAAGAAAATATAGAGGCTAGACTAACCCAGGAATGGCATGCCTACACTATAATAAAGTTGGTCATCTTAAGAAAGACTGCAGAGACTGAATGACAGAGACCAACACTTTCCCTAATGGAAATACCATTGAAGACATCTGGAAGATGAGAAACAAAATGTGGAAGAAACCTACAAACAATGATGAAGCTGGACCAAGCAATGCAATTGGTGACACCCTATCCAATGGATCTAGTGACATCACCACCCCAACCTAAGCAGAACAAGTAAGTATGGAACTACATCATACTAATTTTTATTTTACATCAGTTCCATAATATGTTGATGAAATGCCAAATTAGCATAAGTAAAGATGCATCTTAGTATTACTTGTTAAAATCTGTGAAAACTATTCCATCTGGTAATACATACCAAAATCCATCGGTATACACTCAAATCTAAATTTTCTACACTTACCGAACATCATCAGTTAACATGTAAAAGCTAAATTTTCTAGTGTAAATCAAGAATCGTCAGTAATCAAGCAAGTTGAAAAAGTTATTTTCACAAAACACCAAAACCCATCAGTGAAAATTGTTAGAATAGTCCCAAAGGATAACTGAGAGGGGGGGTGAATCAGTTATAAGTAACTTTAGTTCTTTTTACTTCTTTAACTTTAGAATACAAGAAATTAAATGCTTAATTAGATAACACAGTACTCAACACATAATTTGATTACGGGGAAACCAAATGGTAAAAACCCCGGTGGGAATTAGCACCCACAATAAAATATAGTTGTTTGTAGTAATCCCTGTTAGAAGATATTTTAACCCTGTTAGGAATTGTACATTACAATGCAATAAGTATAGTGACCTGGTTAAGGGTTGGACCCTATTAGGAGTCTTTTACAAATAACCCTAATAGGGGTGGTGGACTCACTGTCCAAAAGCTCACTGCTTGATGGTGAAGGCTACAACCTTCTGAATAAAAGATATGCACTATATCTGATGATGAACTATAGAGTAGACCTATTGTCTTGATCAATTCCAGTGTATTGCAATCTTTCACTTCTTCTTCACATAGACTCTTGATGAATGAACCAACTTTGATAATCTGCTCTGTACATCTTTCTTAACTTTTTCATATCATTCACACTTAGTGTGTCACCTTTGACTTGTTATAAGTATCTTCATCAAAGTATGAGATCATGGGACCTATAAGAAAACTCTTTATAACATCCTTGTCAGCTCTACTAAGCACACAAGCATTATTACAACCGTGCAAGTATAAACCAAATAGACGCGATGCTTCACTAAGTCGGCCTCACCAATTTTGTTAGAGTAGTCATAGTATAGCTAATAATTAAATCATTTAATTATTAGTCTATTTACTCTTTGCTTAAGTTATACTTAGGCATCTTATTAGTCTTTAGGGTTTTTCCCCTTTAGGGTTTCGATATCCTTTTATAAGGACTCACCGCTTTTCTTTTCATTAAAGAGAAGGAGATTGTAATCTTTTCATTATTGTTGATAATATAGAATCTTTTTTCTTTCAACATGGATTTCATGTCTCTGGCTTTTTGGCCGCCATAGCTTCTTCTGTCTTTGCTTCTTTCATGTGACAGTCGTGCATGAAGGTGTTCTTGGGTGGATTTATTTTCCTCAAATCTAACATGGTATCAGAGCTCGCTTGCTGCTCACTGTTCGTGTTTTGTTGAAGCAACAGAGGGTTTCAAAGTTTTTTTAGTATTTTTTGTTGTGTTTCAGGGGTAGGCTTTGGTTATGGTCACTTTGGGCTCAAACGGACATTGCCATTGAGCTTAGAGGACCCCAAAACCCTAGAAATGACGTAAAATTCATCCATTTTGGACTACTAGACTCTGAGGCAAAAAAATTTTGTTCTTGTACCGTATGGCACAGAAACCAAGGCAAAACTTAAAAAAAAATTTAAAAAACCTTAATTTTTAAAGGTTTTTTCATTATATTTTAGCGCGGGCTTTACATTTTGAAAGGCGCCACCGCTCCGGCTCCTCCAGTAGCGGCTCCGCCGACGGTTTACCTCTGGTGCCCCCCTCTGTCGTGGCCCCCACCGCTTTGCTTCCCCCGCCGCTCCGGTCTCCGCTCCGCGGCCCGCGCCGCCCTGCCTGACCCCTGCGTCACCCTACTTCGGCAGTCTGCGCCGCTCCGCCGGTGGCCACTGCTCGGCTGGTGGCACAGTTTTCTTTAGCCCCCGCAGGCTTATACATGTATGTGGTCGGTCACATTATGGACCCTGGGCTTTGGTCTTCAGCCCCTGCGTGCGTCATACGCCCAGGGGCCCATTTTTTTTAGCCCCAGGGGCTTAACCTTGCATTTTTGAGGCCTTTCTGACCCCCCGGGACTGTTTTCGCTCTATCTTGAGCATCCGGGGGTCTTTTCCTGACTTCCATATACTGTCGGAAATCTATTTCTAAGAACTTTCCGATGATGGAGGTTAGGGTTTTGGGTTCTGCCATTTTGATAGATTTTTTTCTGTCAAAGTTTGATATTTTTTTTTGCCTTCTAGGAGTCATATCTGGCTCATCCGGACTCCGTTTTTAACAAAATAGATATCGTCGAAAAGCTGGTTCAATGAACTATTTAGTTGCAGAGGTCTTTTTTCTAGATTCTACTCTAGGTTTTCTCTCCTTTGAGTTTGGCAGTTTTTGCACTCTGGCGGATTGCTTGGTTCTACAGGTCCTGGGATCTCTTCTACTTTAATTCTAGCTCACTCTTCTTTTTGACTTCTGAGCTTGTTGCTTCTCCACTATTGCATCTTTTTTCTATAAATGCACTGAGATAAAGTGCGTACTTCTACATTTCTGGGATCTTGTACACCTTGTGTATTTTTGTACTCGCACTCAGTTATAAAGTGCCATGGGGGGTTATGATGATTATGCCATTTTAAGTGCATCCACCTTTTTCAAGTGAGCGTACCTTCCATGACATTAGCCCATGCTATGTTTCAGTGACACTGCCCTTTATCCCATGTTTGTACTTTTTTTGCACTGTTGGTGTTCCTGGTTCTTCTTTCTGCAGATGTTTCTGGCATTGCATTTCAGTGTTCCTGTCACCTCTCCATGTTCAGAATTATGGGGGTTTCACCTGTTGGTTCTATTGCTTCCTAGTTTGATTGATCAGCTCTTCAGACATTGTCTTCTCTACCTGGTCATGCTCTTCAATGGGGGTTCCAGCAGTTTCTTTTGATAGAGTTTATAGTTCCATGCTTCAGAGATGCTTCTTGCTCATTCTTGCTCCTCTCTCTGGGACTTTCCCTAGATTGAAGGCTTAGTTACCTTCATCTATTTTATTTCTTGTACTTGGGTACCTGATCAGGCCTTGTTGTCGGGACCCATCTTTCCTGCTTTCTGCAGTAGTCTTTAGCTATTTTGCTTCTCCCTAAGTTACACTTAAGGGGGGGTGTTAGAGTAGTCATAGTATATCTAATAATTAAATCATTTAATTATTAGTCTAATTACTCTTTTATTAAGTTATACTTAGGCAACTTATTAGTATTTAGGGTTTTTTCCCTTTAGGGTTTCGGTATCCTTTTATAAGGACTCACCGCTTTTCTTTTCATTAAAGAGGAGGAGATTGTAATCTTTTCATTATTGTTGATAATATAGAATATTTTTATTTCAACATAGATTTTATGTCTCTGGCTTTTTGGCCGCCATAGCTTCTTCTGTCTTCTCTTCTGTCTTTTCTTTTTTCATGTGACAGTCGTGCATGCAGGTGTTCTTGGGTGGATTTGTTTTCCTCAAATCTAACAAATTTAACTATAACTTTGCAATCTTCTTGAAACACGTTTGGCACCTTTGGATTAATATCATCAACTCATAAATAATTATGAATATACACACGCATATATAGAATATAGGTGCAACTCAAGAAACATGTGATATATGTCAGCCCTAAACGGTTACACTTCCAGAACTATGGCTGCCAATAACAGAATTACATAACTTTACTGAAACATCATATCTAGGTCTGTGTGTGTGAACATAACATAATGAACATGTCAACAACATGTATCTATCCATGCAAGTCTTCATATCATCATTCAGATAAGTACATACAGAATTACTACTATGTATTATATGTTGTCATCAATGACAAACATACAATCAATCAATTACTCAGAATCAAATCTCCAACAATCTCCCCCTTTGACATTGATGGCAACATATGATATCAAAAACATCCTCTATTCATGGTGTCCTCTTTCTTTTACAATCTTCTCAATATCCTCATCAAAGATTT
>MU227866.1:865486-897553 GCA_018584345.1 Thuja plicata | reverse complement strand
AATCTTTACCGCTAGTATCCCACTGAGTCTGTGGCCTCATAACTAATAGATGGCCTATACTAAAAGACAAAAGGCTCATATGTCGCTCGGGTCTCTAGTGTCTGATGGATCATGTGACCGCTATATGCTCCCAAGCCCATACCAGTAAGAGTGTGCATCCAGGCCCTAGTACCCTACCCCTGCGATAGGCGCACATATGAAAATCATAATATAGTTACCCAAGGATTACGTATCCCCAGTAGTACTGGTCTCCGTCCTTAACTATACTACTCAGCACTCATGCCCAGCATATAGGGAATCCCTTGCCTGCATGATCAGGCATGAGATGACCCCCTATCAATCCTGCCAAATATAGTGCCAGTCATCATGGTCGTGGCTCCATTGTCATCGCTCCTGTCCATGAAATCCACTATCGTGTAATTGGTAGGTCTGTGAACCTCCACCTCAGAGCCATCTTGATGTAGGACTCTAATCCCTCCATGCAATACTCAGGTATGACCCCCTGAATGGGCACTCTGTAAATCCTCCATACATCATGGAGGGTGATAGTCACTTCCCCTGTAGGGAAATGAAAGCTCAAGGTGGTGTTATGCCACCTCTCTATCAATGTAGACATGAGCACATTATGTGCTTGAAGATGCGGCCAATGCCGCATGTGCTCTAGCCCGCACAGTGTACCACTCCCCACTCTACCATTGTCGGGTGCTGCTCTAGCTCCATAGTCACTGGATAACACTCCCTAGCTCAGAATGTGATCATCTCCTCCTATAGTGAGCAAACCCATGTCAGTAATCAGATAGCATGCTGAGGCATCAAAAAATGTCCCAGGCCTGTCTAGGGCATCGAAAAATATTCCCGGACCCTTGTCTTTTCTCTTCCTCCTTTTTTTCTTTTGTATTTGGGTCAATCCGCACAGCTAGCGGTTGACCCTCGCAGACGGTGAACTTTCGCAGTCGCCAGTCTATGGAGCCGGAAAATCTTCGCAGACGACAGTCTACAGAGACGGTGGTTTAGGCTGCCACCTCCCCTACCGCATAGACGGCGGTGTTAAACACCACCATCTCCGATGTGTATTTTTTTCTCCCTCACCTTTGCAGATGGAGATTGGTCAAATCTCTATCTGCATAGATGACCATCGCCTGTCGGTCGTCAGCAAAGACAGCGGTCTGTCAACCACCGTCTGTGAAACAATAGATGGGCGATCGATGTCTGCACTGCGTGCCTATTTAGGGGCATTTATTGCACCTAACTACCTTTTAAAAATATTAATAACAAGGTTGGTGCTCGATTACTCATCAGTGGTCCCGCATCTGCAGGCCGTTGGTGTACTCGGACACGCTCCCCAAGCTGTGTTCACTCTCGTTGTGCTGCCATTGCTCTCTTTTTCTTCTCTCTTTTTTCTCTTTGTGAGTGAGAGTGACTTGTCCATGGGCCCCGGTGGACTATATATAGCCCCTTGGGACCCATTTCTTCTGTCGGTCTCCCCTTTTCCCATTATGGTCCCTGTGTTCCCTCCTTTTTTCCTAGACACGCCATGCAATTGGTCTACTTTTCCCATTTTCTTACTTTTTCGAGAAAATTTTATTAAAATTTTTTATTTTTTCCTATTATTTTCTCGAGGGGGCACCCTCCTCCACTCTCGCTACCGTAGGTTTTCTGACCTCTCTGGGGCATCTTATTTTCTTTTCTTTGACCCAATGTCACTTTCAATAATGCATCAAAGAGGGGCAAAATGTAGACATCCAAAATCGTCCTTATATTAATTTAATTAATATTCTCATAACATTATAGTTAATTTTAATTAATTATATTGGTTATATTCTTCTATCTATTTAATTAAATTTATTTAATTAAATATGATTCACTTCCCCTAGTATTTGAATTTAATTTAAATACTACCCCTTTTAATGTATTAAATCTTATTTAATACATTATCCCTCATTGATTCCTTCTAAATAAATTTTTAATTTATTTATTCCTTCACATGACTTAAATTCTACTAAACCAAATTAATCTAAATTTTAAATTTAGATTACGCTAATTTGAACCTAGATCCTACCCTATCTCACATCACTCTCACCAAATATACCTACTCACTAATTAACTAAGGTTAATTAGGCTAATTTCTTGATTCCTACAACAATTAGTCCTAATTATTTGCTCACACATGTGTGAGCAAATTTTCAAAAATCCACTTTTCTAAATAATCCTTATTTGGTGTTAACAAGGTTTCTTACACCTATGATGACACCTTCTTACATTTTCCAAAAGTGTCTCATTGGCCCAAAACTCTTACATTCTCTTACACCTTCTTACAAGATCCTTCACATTTGTACTTTAAGTACACTTTGACCCATCACATCAAAAGTTGCTCACACATGTGTGAGTAAAGTGGCCTCTTGCATGGCTTATGTGTCCCTCATTAGACACCTATGTGGATGTCACATGAGCTCCACCTCATCTAAGCCCTCTCTCTCCTCCAAAAACTCTATAAATAGAAGTCTTTCTCAAGAGCAAATCATCTCTCATTTTATGCATTGGTATCATGCTAGTTTGTCTCTAGAATTCCTTAAAGCATTTAGCATCTTTCATAGCAATTTTATTTTTTAGCTCATGTTTACTTCATACTTTCAATCTAGATATTACATGTTAGGATTAATGGAACAAACTTAGTTTGTTTTTATTAAATCTTGCATATCATCTTAATATTAGCCTTGCATTATCATGATGAATGAACACTTGAGACAAGTTCCTCATACTTGTTCTTGAGTTATTCATTCTCTTAGTTGCATTCAATAGATCAATAGTGGAATTTATATATATTGTGTTGGGAGAGCACACCCACACACCTCTCTACGAGAAAATCAACAAGGTCTTGGGTGCCCTTGTTCAGCTCATCAGAGGTCATGATGGAGTTTTTTTATTTTCGTAGTATGCTTTAGACATGTTAGTATAACTTATTGATTGTCATTTCTCTAACGTTTGCATGTCTGAGTGTGCTCTCAACAAGTAAGATTCCAGCATGTACAAGAATTATATTGGAATGTTGTACTGAGAGGGGAGGGGTGAATCAACACAACTAAAACTTTTCTTGGTTAGCCCATTAACCCTTAATTATCAGTTTGTAAATTATCTTATCTAATTGTTCATCTTTCTTTATGTATATGCAATCATATCATAAGTTCTTTAGTATGTAACCATAACAAAAACATTCATGAAAATAGATAACACATAACACAAGATATGATATCGCAGAAAATTCTTGTTAGAAAGTAAAAACCGCAGTGGGGATTGTTACCCACAAGACTTCACTATCTGCAGATAAGAAGGGGTTGGTTAAGAATTACAATTGGTCACTTCTAATGACCTACCATATTAGGAGTATTACAGTGGAGACCTGTTAAGATCTACTTCATTGGAAGATTTAGCAACACTGTTAAGTGTGCACTCTGTTAAGAGATTTGTAAAGAACGGTTAAGTCCACCTTCTAAAAAAGGGTTTTAGATGTGATACACTTGTTAGAATGCAACTACATAAGTCTTTGATCTGATGATGTATGCAATCTTTAATTGCTAATAATAGATCCAATTAAGCTTCATACATATAAGTAATCATCCTTCCATGATTGAATAATACCTTTATCTACTCGTCGGTAGCCTCTGTGTGTTCTTGACAACTGATGTGATTTGTTTCTAAACTTTGCATGAACTCTGCCTTCTGCTCCCTAGATTCTCTTTGTGGCTATCAACAACAATGAACTCATACTTCACAATTGATTTGAACATCTATTTATACTTGATTTAGGCTCAATTCTTGATTCACGCTTCGCAAGTTAACTCTAGATCCAAGGTTTACAACTTGACCTTGATCTTTAGTTAGATATGTTTTAGATCCGTAAGGATGCTTTAAAACATTTACATAAAGCTTGCTTGACCCTCAATTTATGATTTAAAATAAATTAAAACTCTATAAATAGAATTACATTACTTTATCTGACGTGTAAAAATCAGATCCATAATTTATGGGTTCTTTAACTGACTGTCAGTTCTAATAGTCAGTTTTCTTTGTCGTCGGTGTTCCTTTCTTGAACTGGTCGTTGGGTATGCATTTTCTATTTCGTTAGTTTTGTTCTCAAAACTGTGTTGTCGGTGATGTTCTCAATGTTATGTTATTGACCCGTCGATGATGTCTTATTTACTTCATTGGTGCAACACTTGTCAGTGTTCGTCAGTCAATTCCATACTTAGCATTTTTCATGACCTTTTTATTCTGTCAGGTATGCTTGTTGTTCGTCGGTAATGCTTGTAGTCCGTCGGTAATGCTTGTAGTCTGCCGGTGATCTCTATCAATGTTTTTCACCAAGTGTACTAATGGCAAAATTAATGTCATCAGACAAGGACAAGACCAATGAACAAGACACTACAATTGACACTTCACTTGTGAACATACTAGGAAACATGCCAATATTGATGCAAATCATCAATATACTTTAAGAAAAAGACAAATCACCTGAAAAAGATTCAAGCATTCCTGAGGATGCAGGGGATGAAGAAAATAAATACAACACTGATGACCAGAATGTCATCGGAGACACCCAAAATGTAACTGATACGGACAAGGTTACAAAAGGATATTCAAAGCAAACATATGGAGACACTACTGAGAAGGATGCACAGACTAAGGAAGATGAAGTACATATTAATACGGATGAAGGAGCTAAAACAAAAGATGACCCTCCTGAGGAAACTGAAAAGGTTGCTACGGATAAAGTAAAGGTTGATGTGGAGATGTCCACTCAAAACCAGTAGGCTGACACCGATGCAAAGCAACAAAAAGAAACAACACCCCAATCACTTCGTCTAACACAAAAAACAAAGCCGATAAATTGGCTATGGTTGTACATTCAAGTGAAACTCATAAGAAGAAGAAGAAGAAGAAGAAGAAGAAGAAGAAAGACTGAGTTGGAAGTCGCTCTAGATGAGATAATTGAGATACCCAAATGTGACCTAGCTACACTAGACTATGAAGCACTAAAAGAGTATGGTGAAATATGCCAAAGGAAGGCACTACAGAAGAAACTAAGAAAGGAGGACAAAGACTCCATGGTACTAGAAACAAGTAGGGACATCTTGAATCAGATTGTACCCGATGTTGATGTTGATCACAATAAACCTATCCTTGGTCAACTAGCCACTCTCACCGAGGCCATCACAATGCAGAACATTGATGCAGAAAAACAAATTAAGGAGAGAGCAGAGCATAAATATCAGCACAAAATTATTGAAAAGATCGGCCAAGAAGTGGCATAAAACAAGGTAAAGCTTTCAGAATTAGTAAGTGAATTAGATCTAATAATTGCTGAAGCTATTTCCTTGATACAAAAATTGAGCACACTTCACAAATTCACTAAGGAGGATAGTGATAACATAGAAAGGTTAGATTTTGATCTAGCTACAAGTGCTAAAGGCTTAACCACTGATGACAATGCAATAAAGTTGCATTATGAGAAAAATTTTGAGATAAAAAGGTTAAGACATGAACTGTGGGAAGAAGAAACACAATTTAGGGAAGAGGTTACCAAGCTCCAAGATTAACTTCTACCAAGTCTTGCACTGCTTCAATAGCATATCAGTTCAGCAAGGCAACTGATAGCCACCCCCGAGATGTCTGTAGTAGACAACATCTACGATACGTATGCAAGGATCACACTCGTGCACATGGCTCTAGACAAACTAAAGGACAAATGTGCGAAGATGATGGAGGACATAAAGTCCTCACACTCTCATATTTTTGATAAGCTATAGGTATACACCTTTTCCCTTAATATCAAAAAAGGGGGAAAATAATTATATATACAACACAAGGGGAAAAATAACAAAGTATCATGTACATACATTTATACTATACCGGCATATGCATAGGGGGAGTCATGAAATGACTAAGGAATATATATGGTGTACATGCTAAACATTTTGTTATTTTGCACATATCATTTTTTGCTACTAATGTCAAAGGGGGAGATTGATGACATTATTTTGCCATTAGTATGCAAAAAACACTTTTGATAATCATAAACCGAAAGATAGGACAAGAGAAAAATGATAAAATAGTTCAAAGGGTAAACCGAAGACACTATGCAAAACTGAAAGAGATAAGAGAAACCCGACAGGATCAACCCCACAGAGGAACCCGATAAGAAAAACACAAGAGATACCGAAAGAGCAGAAATAGAGGAACCCAATAGTATAAAGGAACCGGATGGATAGGTCAATCAAAGGATCACCGAAAGATAGGTAAAATGATTTCTATGCAGACCAAGCATCAGACACAGAAAGTCGGTGACATCCCACAAAAAGTTGATCTGACTTCCACGTTAAATAAAACATTTGTATTCTATTTATAGAGCCTTGATTTATTTTAAAACCATTACTTAAGGGACAAGGAATATTATTGTAAATGTTTTAGTTAGTCTAACTTATTTAAAACATTTAGACTAAAAGATCAAGGTCAAGTTGTAAACCTATGATCACAGAGTTAATATTGTTTTGTGTGAAACTTAATTGGGTTAATCTATCTTATAAATAGATGTTGTAATCATTCACTATCATGGATGAGAGGATGAATGTATCCTACAAGAACATCTATGGATCAGACTGAAAGTTTCAAGAACCAGAACAACAAAAGGTGAATTTAGTTATCAAGAACCAAGAACACAGGCTAATGAGAAATAGAGGTATTATTCAATCACATTAGGTATATACTTATACGTGTAATCTTAAATGGATCTGTAATCAGAAATAGGAGATTACATACACTTAGGTCAAAGTGTAATTTTCTTACACTCTAACAAGTGAAGCAAAGTGTAAAAATCCTTTCAAGGAAGGTGGATTTAACCATCCAATTGTAAATCTCTTAACCAAGTGCACACTAAATAGTGTTGCTAAATATTTTAATAGAGTAGACTTTAACAGGTCTCCACAGATACTCCTAATAGGGTAGATCATCAAAAGTGATCAAATTGTAAGCCTTAACTGGCCCCTTCCAATTTGCAGATAGTGAAGAATTTGTGGGTGTCATCCCCACCACAGTTTTTACTCCCTAACAAGATTTTTTTGCGTTATCATATCTTGTGTTATGTGTAAATTACTTTTATGAATGTTCACATGTTTGATTAAGTTAAAATAATTGATATGTCTTACATCAAGATGGTATAGAACAAATGGTTGGCTAATCAACTGATTACATAAAGGTTAAAGGATAAAAGAGATAAAAAAGTTTTAGAGGTACTGATTTCCCCCTCCCCTCTCAGTACACACTTCCCATTAATTCCAACATTTTCTACTCTTCTGGGCCATCTTGATTCTAATTTTACACTTCCTTAATCTGGTTGTTTTCTTCAACTATCTCATAATTTCTTTCTGATCTCTGCATATTCTCATCAACTCTAACATTTTCACTTTCAAAAATCTTCTCCAATCTATAGTTGTTACATTTATATGCTTTTCTCTTCATAGAATAACCAAGAGATATTCCTTCATCAATTATAGGATCAAACTTTCCAATATCCTCATCTCTCTTAATTAATGTAGGATCATCTTGGGATCTAAGAAATCTTGCATCAACCAAAAAGATTTTCTTTCAGTTGTTAGTCTTTCTTCTTTCAATATGGTGTTTATGTTGGTGATAGATATGTACTTGTTCTTTTTTCTCGTAGTCATGGATATGTGTTTGTGGCTTCATGTGGGATCATTTTCTATGATCACACCTCATTTGGTTTCATCACGTGAGAGTTATTGCAGTTTCTTTCTGGGACTGTATTATTCTTCATGTTACCGATCAGTGGTTGGGTTTCTGATCTTTTTCCCAATCCTCTAGTTGGTTTTTTTGAGCATGATAATTCTTTTTGAGTGTTACTTTTGAGTTCAACCTTATTGTATGATCGCATCTCTTACTATTTTTATTGGAGGTTGATCTAGTTGTTTTGGGTCCTGACCTAATTGTTGTAACATGTTTTTCTTATCTTGGAAAATGTGATATTTTCTAGACTGACCGATGATTGTAGTTTTTATTTAAGCTTATGGACTTGTTCCTAGGGGATAATAGATTTTTCATAAGATTATCTAGCACAACTTGGCTAGGGTTTGTAAGATATTTATTATCTAATCATGCATGTATGTCTCGCATGTGAGATTGCATGTTGCAGATCTATTGTAATTGATTCGCCAGTCATAATCAAAGGTTGATCTCTCATTTTATCATTGTTGGCTTGTTTTTCCTATTATTCCTATTGTGTTATGTTGGTTGCAAGTATTAGACTAGTCTTTTGAGGTATCTCCATCCTTGACTACATCAAGTGGTATCAAAGAAAGGTTTTGCATCCTTAGGGTTTCGTTGTGGGGTGGCGATTAAAATGATCCAACCTATGACAAATATGGATTGTGGAGATGGCTAAGAGAAATGCTAGAGGAGGAGCACAACATGCAGATCCAACTATTTTGGAATTTTTGAGGAAAATATATGCAAGATTAGAAGCAATAGAAATATCCCAAAGGAGAAGAAAACATATAGAATATGAAAGTGATGAAGAGGGAGATGAACATAATCAGAAAAAAGTAGTAGAAGGAGATAACCATGAAGCACAGCCTAAGTTGAATCAAGGAGAGGAGAGATTCATTAGGGCATTGACTAATGTTAATCAGGGACCTCATTTCAACCCACCTTATTATCATGGTAACCTAGATATTGATGATTGATAGATTGGATCACAGAGATGGATAAGTATTTCAAGCTTGAAGGTACTAATGAAGAAAGGAAGGTGAAGTATGCTTGTACCAAGTTGAAAGGACATGCATCCCTATTGTGGGAACATTTGTAGACAGATCGACAAAGAAGAGGGAAAGACAAGATAAAATCATGGGATAGGATGGTGACCAAATTAAAAGAAAATTTTTTGGCTGAGGACTATCAATTAAGTTTGTTTAGAAAATTGAAAAATTTGAAGCAGAGAGATTGAAGTATTAAGGGTTATACTAAGGATTTCTACAAGTTGAACATTAGATCTAGTCATGTAGATGATGAAGCTGAACAAGTTTCTCGCTACCTTAATGGTTTGAGTATATCCATACAATATGAAGTCAATCTAGTACAGATTAGGAGTGTGGAAGAGGCTTACAAGTGGGCCTTGAAGGCTAAAGAGAATTTGAATAGAAGGCATGAGAAAATACAAAGAGGTAGAGATGGAATATTTCAAAGAGGTAGAAGATCTACTACAGATTAGAGTAAACATGAGCCTGAAGTTAAGGACACTGGTCGGTATAGAAGAAATTATAGGAGTTCCTATCAGAATAAAGGGATAGGAAGTGGTGAAAGAAGGAAGTTAAGTGGCACTTGTTTCAAATATGGTGAAGTAGGGAATAGATCCTTTGAGTGAAAACAAGGTAAATATAAGAAGAAAGCGGAGATCAGTAGGAGAATAGTGTTTTATGATAAAGAGTCCACTGGTTCACTAAAAAAAACCAAGCAGAGAAGGGTGCAATCCTGATGACTAAGAGGAACCTATATCATGGAGAACAAGAGAATGATTCTATATAGAGTAATAATATTTTTAGAACAAGATAGAAGGTGTAGAACAAGGTGTGTAATGTTTTCATAGATAGTGGCAGTTCTGATAGTCTTTCTTCAGAGGATTAATTTGAAAAATTGAAGTTGTAGAGGATGAAGCATCCTAAACCCTATCAGATTTCATGGATACAAGATGGAAACAAGGTACTGGTAAGTGAACAATGCCTAATTAAATTTAAGATTGGGAAATATTATGATGAGGTTTTGTGTGATATTATGCCTATGGATATGTGTCATGTCTTGTTGGGTAGACCATGGCAGTATTATGGGAAAGCCATACATGATGGTAGAAGGAACATTTATACTATTTTTGCTAATGGGATGAAAAAAAAATTGTTACCTTTAGAGGGGCCTCTTAAGAGTGAAGTGTGTGCCAGTGAAAGAATTTTTTTAGTGGATGGCGGGAATTTTTTGGATGGTATGAAGCATACTAATGTGTGTTTTGATTTAGTGCCTAAGGAGTCTAAAAAGAATGTTTTGGTAGAAGAAAATCCTAAGGAAATTTATGGATTGTTGAATGAGTATGTTGGCATCATATCTAATAATGTACATAATGGATTACCACTGGTAAGAAGTATTATTCATTGCATGGATTTGATACCAGGAGCTAGTTTACCAAACAAACAAGCATACTGGATGACACCAACAGAGAATGAAGAGATAAATATGCAAGTGCAAGATATGTTAAAGTGAGGGTTGATGAGAGAAATTATGAGTCCATGTGCAATACCTATTGTATTGGCACCTAAGAAGGATCGACAACGGAGAATGTGTACTGATTCCATAGCTATAAATTAGATTAAAATTAAGTATCATTTCATTTACCTAAGACAAATGATTTGATGGATTTTTTGAGTGGAGCTAATTATTTCACCAAGATTGAATTGAAGAGTGGATATCATCAGATTAGAATCAGAGAAGGTGATGAGTGGAAGACTGTATTTAAGACAAATAAAGGATTGTATGAGTTGTTGGTAATGCCTTTTGGATTGTCTAATGCACCTAGTACTTTTATGAGGTTGATGATTGAAAAAACCTGAAGAAATTCTTGGGTAAGTATGTCATTGTTTATTTGAATGATATCTTGATCTTCAATAAGAGAAAAGAGGAACATCTGATGCTTGTTAGACAAGTATTGCAGAGGTTAAGGGAAAAAAAATTGTTGATAAACATCAAGAAGTGTACTATCTTGAAAGAAGAGTTAGTATACTTGGGATTTGTAATATTTGTTGAGGGATTGAAGATGGATCCTGAGAAATTGAAATCCATTGTTGATTGGCCTACACTTGAGAGTGTTGGAGAAGTAAGATATTTTCATGGGTTAGCTAGTTTCTATCAGAAGTTCATCAGACACTTTTGTTCAATCTGTGAACCAATGATTGAAACTATGAGAGGTGATAAAAAGGAGTTCAAATGGACACATGGAGGACAAATGATTTTTTATTTTTTAAATCAGAAGGTGACTGAACAACCGATATTAGATCTACCTAATTTCATTAAGGTATTTCAAGTAGACTCTGATGCTAGTGGAAATACAATTGGAGTTGTTTTGACTCAAGAAGGGAGACCTGTTTCTTTTTTCAATGAGAAGTTGAATGATGCTAAGAGAAGGTATTTGGTGTATAATCAGGAATTATATGCTATAATCCAAGCTTTCAAAAAGTGGAGACATTACGTGTTACCTAGGGAGTTTGTATTGTATACTGATCATCAAGCATTGAAATATTTGGGTAGCCAAGGTAAGTTGACTCGAAGACATATGAGATGGATTGATTTTATGAAAATCTATACATTTGTGTTTAAACATAAGAGTGTTGTGGAAAATAAATTTTTTGATTCTTTAAGTAGAAGGATGACCTTGTTGAGTGAGATGAAGATTGAAGTATTAGGTTTTGATGAATTGAAGACCTTGTATGAAGAAGATCTAGAATTTGTTGACTCTTGGAAGGCTTGTAAACAACCTATTGTTATAGATAGAAATAAGTGATTGGATTATTTCATTCAAGGTGGACTGTTGTTTATACATAATCAACTATGTGTACCTAGGAGTTCCAAGGGATATAATCTAATTAAGGAAAAACATAGTGGAGATTTAGCAGGACATTTTGGCATTGATAAGACAATAGCTTTGGTGAGTGAGAATTAATTTTGGCCACAAGTTTAGAAGGATGTGAGGAACGTTTTATAGATTTGTAAGGCATGTCAAGTTGCAAAAGGAAGTAGTTAGAATGTGGGGTTGTATACACCTTGGACAATACCAATTAGACCTTGGGAGGAGATTAGTATTTATTTTGTACTTAGATTTCCTAAAACACAGAGAGGGTATGATTATATCTTTGTGGTTGTGGATAAGCTTTCTAAAATGGCACATTTTATTCCTTGTAAGAAGACTACCAATGCAGTGCATGTAGCTAATTTTTTTTCAAGAAGATTGTGAGATTACATGGATTACCTGAGAGAATTGTATTAGACAAGGATAGTAGATTTGTTGGTTATTTTTGGAGGACACTTTGGAAGAAGCTGAAAGCTAATTTAAAGTTTAGTTCTACTTTTCATTCACAAACTTATGGACACACAAAAGTTGTAAACATGGGTTTGGAAAAATTGTTGAGGTGTTTGGTTGGAGATAAGCCTGGAAGTTTGGTGCAGGAGCACACCTAACTCAAACCCTTAGCTCTTTATTTCTGGCATGTACTGACTCTAGCCAAATCATGAGAGTTTGTGTGGACCTTAGAGGGTCATTTGTTTTCCCTAAGATGGATATGACTAGGTCAATCCATTTCTAGCTAGGTTTCTTAGTTGGTTTCCTAATTTTTGGTTAACATTGTCAGTTAACACTGTGTTTGTTAACACTGTGTCAGTTAACACTATTGATTAATTTAGATTGGTGGTCAGTTTTACGTTACTGTTGCTAGGTAAAGTCAGTTGTAACGACCCGTGAAAAGAGGATCTTATCTTTTATGGATAGTATGGTCAGTTGTAACAGTTCCTGAAGAGATGCTTGCAAATATGTGGGCAGTTAGGGTCCTTCCAATGAGAGGATGGTTATTAATAACATCCCAAGCCTTCATTTTAGATATCTAGAGAGTAGAGATTGAAGAAGAGGAGAAGCTACAGGAAAGTTAGAGATTTTACATATTATTGTACTATTTTGTTTTGTTTCCAATAATGAGAAGTTGTGGACTGTGTGTTTATTGAATATCAAGTTTCTGTGTGGTTCCTTTTGCATGCAAGTAGATTAGTTACTTTATTTTCTGTTTTGTAAGTTGTTATTTCTTCACCCGTTATGGGTTGTAAGAAGTAATGGCCCCTTGAGATTCATGAATCCATGGTGAGAGTCATGTGTTGGGATGGAACTCAAGAGGAGCCTTTGTACATAGTTTCCTTTTTGTTTTCTGTAGGAGAATCAAGAGCAACAAGTCTGGAGATCTTACCCTAGGCGAGCTCGGTGATAGTCCGGCTAGGGAAGAGAATGAGAACAATGTTCTAAAAATATTGGTTGAATGAATCTATTTTTGTAGGTTCAACAAGAAGAAGATGAAAATCATTTTGATGGGGACTGAGTCTTGAAGAGGAGGTAAAATTGAGAGTGACTTACCTCAGTGTAGGGTTGTGAACACCCTAAGAGATCTAGGAGGTAGATCTCATAATAGAGCCAAGCTAGTTCTGTAGCAGCAACAAGACTTCTGTCCACATTAGATTGGTATCAAAGCCTAGATTGATTGGGCTTGTGGTAGATGTTCCAACCAATAGTATCAGTAGGTGAAAATAAGATTGTCACCAATGCAGAGCTTACAAAGGAAGTAGCTGAACATAAGAGAGTGATAGAGGATCAAAGGGAAAGGAGTAGAGTCCTTGAAGAAGCCCTGAATGAGATGAAGGTAAAACTTCAAGAAGTTGCAGATGCAACTAAAAGCATAGATGGAGATGAAGTAAGCAGCAGTAGAGGGAAGCAAAAATTTGATGAAGAAGACTTAATACTTGAACCAAACCGTCCAATGAATTAGGAGACATTTCTAAAAGCTCTCAGAGCCCTAGGAGGCAAAATTATTGAAGGAATTCCATTCTTTAATGGAAAAATGGACAATGAACTAGTCATGGAATGGATAGAAGGTATTGAGAATCACTTTGAATGTGAGGGCATAACTGAAGCACGAAAGGTGAAAGTTGCAAAGTTAAGGTTAAGAGGTTCAACATTAACCTGGTGGAAATACCTCCAAGAAGAGAGGGAGAAGATGGGTAAGCATCCAATTTCAAATTGGAAGGCCATGTTAAACAAGGTAAAGGAGCAATACCTACCTAAGGATTATGAAATACATTTACACAAGAAGAGGCAGAGTTTGAAACAAAAAGATTTGGATGTGGCTACGCATACTGAAGAATTTCAAAAGTTGTGCTTGAGGTCAAGAGTCCAAGAGGATGAGACTATCAAGGTTGCTAGGTATCTTGGAGGCCTAAAATGGAATATTCAAGAGGAAATCATTTTGTGGACTCCCACAACCATCCATAAGTGTTTCCAACTTGCATTAAAAGTGGAAGAGAAGAACAAAAAGAAATCAAAATCAAACTTCAAAGGAAGAGGCAGAGGTAGAGAAGGAAGAGGACAAGGAGGCTATGGTGAAAGAGGATCAGATTCGAGGAAGAAAAGTGAGAACAAGCTCACTGAAAATCAGGAAGGAAACCCAAATAGAGGAGGTTTCAACAGAGGTAGAGGCTCTAACACGAGTTGGAGAGGAAGGAGCAGCAACAATCAAGGAAGAGGAGCATCCTACTTTGCCACCATGAAGTGCTACCATTGCAATCAGCTAGGGTATCCTGCCTATAGGTGTCCTAAAAAAGGTTCTACTTCTCAATGAGGTGGAAAGAGAGTTAACTATATCCAAGAAGGATCAAGTTGCAGCAGCAGGCCATCTGAGGTACCATTAGAATCAGAGGAAGGTGAGAACCTCATGACAAAGAGGACCTTTATCAGAGAGCCAAGCAAAGAAGAACCAAGAAAAAGTAGAGCACTCTGTAGAGTGAAGTGAAAAATCACAGGGAAGGTGTATAGAGCCATTATTGATTCAAGCTCAACTGATAATATTATTAGTGAAGAGGCAGCCACCAAATTAAATTTGAAAAGAATTCCACATGAAAACCCATACAAGGTTACATGGCTCAACAAAGGACAACATGTGTTTGTAGGAGAACAAGCATGGGTAGATTTCACCATTGGAAAGTATAAGGATAGAGTTCTATGTGAAATTCCTCCCATGGATGCATGCCACCTTCTACTTGGAAGGCCATGGTAATTTGATAGGCACGCCATGCATGATGGAACCAAGAATGCCTACTCATTCAAGAAAGATGGAGTGACTTTCAAAATTCAGTCCTTAATAGAAGAAGGAGAGATGAAGACATCAAGTCCAAGTGTGATCATGGTTGGTGAGAAGGAGTTCTTGAAGAATCTAGGAGAAGGAGAAGGAGAAGGATTTGCTTTAGTATTGAAGCCAAAAGATGAAGTTGTTGTCAAGAAATCAGAGATACCGAATGAGGTAAAAGAAATATTGGAAGAGTATAAGGATATTGTGAATGATGGCTAGCCCACTCCCCTACCTCCTAAGAGACTTGTTAGTCACAAGATTGACTTCATACCAAGAGTTACCTTACCCAACAAAGCTGCCTATAAGATGACCCCTCAACAAAATGAGGAAATAGCCAAGCAAATTAGAGAGTTATTAGACCAAGGCCTAATTAGAAAGAGCGTAAGCCCATGTGCAGTCCCTACTATCTTAGCACCTAAGAAAGGGGGAGCTTGGAGACTTTGTACTGATTCTAGAGCCATTAATAGAATCACCATTAGGTATAGTTTCCCAATACCCAGAATTGAAGACCTAATGGATTGTTTAGGGGAGGCAAAGTAATTCAGCAAGATTGATCTTAAAAGTAGCTACCACCAAATTAGGATAAATGAAGGAGATGAGTGGAAGACAACCTTGAAAACTAAAGAAGGTTTGTATGAATGGCTTGTAATGTCATTTGGTTTGTCTAATGCTCCCTCTAATTTTATGAGGCTTATGAATGAGGTATTGGTAGAATGCATTGGTAAATTTGTTGTTGTCTACTTAGATGACATTTTAGTTTTCAGCAGAACAAAAGAGGAGCATATTAGGCATTTGAAAATTGTTTTCAAGAAATTGCATGATGAAATACTAATGATCAACTTGGAGAAGTGTGACTTCATGAAGTAGGAGCTTGTATATCTCAGTTTTTTTTTGTCACAGGGTAACCTCAAAATGGATCAAGAGAAGGTGGATGTCATTCTAAGTTGGCCTACTCCTAAGGCTACAACTGAGGTGAGGAATTTCCATGGTTTAGCTCAGTATTACAAAAATTTTATTAGAAACTTCAGTGGGATTTGTGCACCTATGTTAGACACCATTAGAGGTGGGATGAAGACAAAGTTTCAATGGACACCACAAGCTGAGAAAGGGTTTGAAACACTCAAGGAGAAGATAGCAGAGTTGCCTACTCTAGTTCTTCCAAGCTTTGATAATATTTTTATAGTAGAATGTGATGCAAGTAATGTGGCCATTGGGGATGTCATAAGCCAAGAAGGAAGACCAGTAGCTTTCCATAGTGAGAAGATAAATGATGCAAAGAAGTACTCTTCTTATGACTTAGAGTTGTATGCTCTAGTCCAAGCAATCAAGAAGTGGAGGAACTACTTGCTGCCAAAGGAGTTCATAGTATATACTGATAACCAAGCTCTCAGCTTCCTTAACTCTCAAGACAAGCTCAATAGCAAACACATGAAGTGGGTGGAGTATCTACAAGCCTTCACTTTCAATATCAAGCATAAAAAGGGAGTACAGAATAAGGTTGTTGATGCATTGAGCAGAAGGCTTCTCACATTCCAAGAAGTTCAGCTACAAAGCATAGGTATTGGTAGCTTCAAAGACCTATATGCTGAAGATGAAGATTTTGCCCAAATCTACAAGGTATGCAAAGAGTTTAAAAGCAACTTTCATGGTGAGTTTTCTAAATATACTTTGTAGAATGATTTCTTGTTTAAAGGAGGTCAGCTTTGTGTTCCAAAGGGGTCTATGAGAGAGAATTTGATTGAGGAAAAATATAATGGAGCACTTAGTGGTCATTTTGGAGTCGGTAAGACTCAAGAGCTAGCCACTAGGTTCTATTTTTGGCCTAGAATGAATAGAGATGTTAGACAGTATGTTGAGAGTTGTGTAGTGTGTCAAAAAGAAAAGGGCACATCTTCTAATGTAGGTCTCTATTAGCCACTTCGAATCCCAACCAGACCATGGGAATACATAAGCATGGATTTTGTAGTTGGTTTGCCAATAACAAGGCAAGGATATGACAGCATTTATGGTGTTGTGGATAGATTTAGCAAGATGGCTCATTTCATACCTTGCAAGACCATACATGATGCTTGTAACATTGCTAAGTTGTTTTTTAGTGGTGTGGTGAGGATACATGGACTCCCACTTAGTATTTTTTCAGACAGGGACAACAAATTCATGAGCCATTTTTGGAAAACCTTATGGCAAAAGCTTGGCACTAACTTGTATTTTGGATCTGCCTATCATCTGCAGACAGATGGCCAAATAGAGGTGGTAAATAGGAGTCTTGGTAATTTACTGAGATTCCTCACAAAGGAGTATGGTCAAGCATGGGACCAACTCATTGGGCAAGCTGAATATGCATACAATGATACCGTGAATAGATCAACTGGTAAGAGCCCTTTTGAAATTTTTTATGGCTTTCACCCAAGAGGAATTTTTGAGCTTAGAGAGTTGAAGGAAGGAATGCATGGTAGTGGATATGTTGAGGACTTTTCTCATTCAATGAGGGAAGTACATGAAAGTGTGAGAAAGAACTTGATTGAAAATGTTGAAAAGGTAAAGCAAAAGGTGGATGCATCAAAGAGGGATGTTTAGCTTCAGATTGGAGACTTTGTGATGGTTCACTTGAATAAACATAGGTTGCAAAAAAAATTTCCTCACAAGCTACAGATGAAGAGGCTAGGTCTGTGTAAGATACTTGCAAAGTATGGAAACAATGCATACAAGGTGGGGCTTCCTGAAGACATTGGGTTGTCACCGGTTTTTAATGTTGCAGATTTGATAGCATACAAAGGACCAATGCAAGATGTTGATCAGAACCTTCAAGAGGTAATACAAGAGGTAAAAGACCTAAAATTAAACCCTACTCCATCTATGACAGCTAAAAAGATACTAGACTCAAGGGTCTACAAGAAGACTAGGAACAAAGAATATATGGAGCACCTTGTCAAATGACATGAAAAAGAGGATGTTGATGCTACTTGGATTAGAGAAACAGATTTCAAGAGGTTGGACATTGATCCAAACATTCTCAATCCAAGGATGGATTAATCTTTCTTTTGTTTGGGGAAGTATGGTGCAGGAGCACACCTAACTCAAACCCTTAGCTCTTTATTTCTGGCATGTACTGACTCTAGCCAAGTTAGGAGAGTTTGTGTGGACCTTAGAAGGTCATTTGTTTCCCCTAAGATGGATATGACTAGGTCAATCCATGTCTAGCTAGGTTTCTTAGTTGGTTTCCTAATTTTTAGTTAATATTGTCGGTTAACACTGTCGGTTAACACTTTCAATTAACACTATGTTGGTTAACATTGTGTCAGTTAACACTGTGTCAATTAACACTGTGTCAGTTAACACTATCGGTTAATTTAGATTGGTGGTCAGTTTTACGTTACTGTTGCTCAGTAAAGTCAGTCGTAACAGCTTGTGAAAAGCAGATCTTATCTTTTATGGACAGTATGGTCAGTTGTAACGGTTCTTGAAGAGATGCTTGTGAATATGTGGGAAGTTAGGGTCGTTCCAATGAGAGGATGGTTATTAATAACATCCCAGGCCTTCATTTTAGAGATCTATAGAGTAGAGATTGAAGAAGAGGAGAAGCTACAGGAAAGTTAGAGATTTTATAGATTATTGTACTGTTTTGTTTTGTTTGCAGTAATGAGAAGTTGCAGACTGTGTGTTTATTAAATATCAAGTTTTTGTGTGGTTCCTTTTGCATGCAAGTAGATTAGTTACTTTATTTTCTATTTTGTAAGTTTTTAGTTCTTCACCCATTATGGGTTATAAGCAGTAATAGCCCCTCAAGATTCATGAATCCATGGTGAGATTCATGTGTTGGGATGAAACTCGAGAGGAGCCCTTGTACATAGTTTCCTTTTTATTTTATATAGGAGAAGCAATAGCAACAAGTCTGGAGATCTTACCCTAGGCAAGGTCGGTGATAGTCCGACTAGGGAAGAGAATGAGAACAATGTTCTGAAAACATTGGTTGAATGAATCTTTTTGTGTAGGTTCAACAAGAAGAAGATGAAAATCATTTTGATGGGGACTGAGTCTTGAAGAGCAGGTAAAGTTGAGAGTGACTTACCTCAGTGTAGGGTTGTGAACACCCTAAGAGATCTAGGAGGTAGATCTCAGAATAGAGCCAAGATGGTTCTATAGCAGCAACAAGACTTTCGTCCACATCAAAGTTAGGATTTAATTTTACCTCAGGAAGATTTTTCTTATAACAATTCACTAAATAGGAGCACAAGAAAGACACCATTTGAAGTAGTTACTGGATTTAATCCTAAGGGGATAGCAGAATTAAGGGATATCAATCATGAAGTTAAGAAAAGTGTCTAAGGAGAGGAATTTGCAGAGGTTATGAAGTCATTACATGAAGGAGTGAGACATCATTTGGAGGAAGTTAATCAATTTTATAAAAGGAGAGAATACAAGAAGAGGAAACATAAGGAATTTCAAGTGGGAGATGAAGTTATGGTGTATTTACAAAAGGGTGGATTTCCAGTTGGTACTTATAATAAGTTGAAGATGAAGAAGTTTGGTCCTTGTAATATCTTGAGGAGATTTTATTTAAGGAATGCATATGAAGTGGAATTACCAGAGGATATGGATATATCACCAATGTTTAATTTTGTTAATTTGTATGAGTGTCATGAATTAGGTTGCAGTAGGAGTAGGAGTCAGATGTTGGACCACAATATCCTAAGAAGAAGATGGATCAAATAGAGAGGATTTTGGATAGTAGAGTTGGTCAAATTAAAAGAGGTAAGCAATATATGGAATATCTAGTCAAGTGGAAGGATATACCAGATGAAGATTCATCATGGATTTATCAGGTTGAGGTTGACCTATTAGGTTTTCCTTTGGTCCCAACAAAGTGAGAGACTCACTTTTCAATTACCCCAGGTGACTGATGCAGAAGAATCTTGGGATCTATGCAATCTTGCATCAACCAAAAACATTTTCTTTTAGTTGTCAGTATATTTGCTTTCAGTCTGGCGTTTCTGTTGGTGATAGATTCGTAATTGTTCTTGTTGGTCGCAATCATGACTATGTGCTTGTGGATTTGTGTGGGATCATTTTCTATGATTGCACCTCATTTGGTTTCATTGCGCGGGATGTATTGGGGTTTCTTTCTGGGATTGTACTATTCTTCATGTTACCAATCAGTGGTTAGGTTTCTGATCTTTTTCTCGATCCTCTAATTGGTTTTTCTAGCTTAGTGTTACATTTGAGGTCAACCTTGTTGTATGATGGAATCTCTTTTTTTTTATTAGAGGTTGATCCAGTTGTTTTGGGTCCTTGCCTAATTCTTGTAATACATTTTTCTTATTCTTCAAATATATGATCTTTTCTAGGTCGACCGATGATTGCAGTTGCTATTTAAGCTTATGGACTTGTTCCTAGGGGATAAGAAAGTTTTAATAAGATTATCTAGCACAACTTGGCTAGGGTTTGTAAGGGATGTTTTAATCTAATTAGGCATGTATGTCTGGCATGTGAGACTGCATGTCGTAGAACTATTGTAATTGATTCACCAATCATAAACAAAGGATAATCTCTCATTTTTTCATTGTTGGATTTTTTTTCCTATTATTCTTGTTGTGTTATGTTGGCTGCAAGGATCAGGCTAATATTTTTAGGTCTCTCCATCCTTGACTGCATCATTAAAGTAGCATTTACTTCCAAAAATTCTAAAGTATTTCACTATAGGAATATTGACCATACCATAGTTCATAAGGAGTCTTATCAGTTACTTTCCTAATCTTTACTTTGTTCAAAGTATATATTGTGGTTCACACTACTTCTCTCTAGTAGATCTGTAGTATGTTTCCTTAAATCATCATAGTCCTAGTTGTGTCTAGGATAATCATATTCCTTCGCTCTACAACAACATTATGTTGTGGGGTTCACAGAGAAGAATTTTGTCTCTTTATCCCATGTTCTTCATAAAATGCATAAAACTCATCAGATGTAAATTATCCACCTCTATCCAATCTTAGGCACTTCAATCTCTTTCTGGATTCTATTTCCACCATCATCTTGAATATCTAAAATTTCTAAAAATCTTCTACCTTATCTTTAAAAAATGTAACCCACATCATCCTTGAATAGTCCTCAAAAAATTACATAAAATATCTACGGGTGCTCCCACAATAGTTTGTCCCACTTTTTGGCCAACTTTGACACTGAGAGAAACATTGTGAGAAAAACATCACTTTCGAACACCTGTTGCTGCAAAAATATTAGGAATTTGAAGATGATGTAATCTAGAGTCTTTAATCATTTTATTTCTAGTTTCTAAATATATTTTTTTTAAATTAAAATTCATTTAAATTCTCCTTCGAAAAGTGGTTTGTGTGAAAAAATAGTATTTTTAAGGAGTGACTGTCAATTGGATTGGCATAAAAAAATTTTAAAATATAATAACGATGTAATTATTTTGAGGTTATATTTGTAGCTTCAATATCTAAAGGATGCAATTGGTTTCATTCATTTTGATTCAATATTTCATACTTTATTAAGTTCTAAAGTGACAGCAACTGTAATTTAGACATAAGGTCACTTGGATCGCTCTAACATGATCTGTATATATCAAAATTCTTTTTTTATTTTTTTCATAGAAAGGTAACACAGATACTCTTTTCCTACTTAATCTTCATAATTTTTTTTCCTAATTTACTATTTTTCCCGAAGCGTCAAAGAGATAGGTTGCTAATGTTAGAATAAATGAGAGGGGGGGTGAATCAGTGGCGTCATAATATTCTAATAAATTAATCAAAAAATTTATTACCACAATTATAAGCCTCTAGTTATCTTCATTCCTACAAGATGAATGCCTTGAAATAATCTCGACAAATAACTACTGCTCGAAGTTCACTGTTAAACCTTATTCTTACTGTTTACCGATTAGCAGTCTTTCATTTACTGAAATATAGTAAATAACTTAGTGTATCAGTCCATATTAGTTACGTGTAATGAAAAACACTAAAGTAATGACTCATAAACACATTAACACATGGATTTTTAACATGGAAACCCTGTTAAGGTAAAAATGACCTGGGACCGGTAACCCAAAATTTCACTCTTCTAAAGTGAGCTCGGTGAAGAGTCGTCCCTATTAAAGGTTACAAACACACTGTTAGGTGTGACCTTGTTAGAGGATTTCAATAGAATAGTTTTTCACTTGATATCTAGCATCTCTATGCTACCTTTTATGACCAAACCCAGTGTAGTTTGTCAATTGGTACCTGGCATCTTACGCTATCTTCATGACCAAACCTTTCGATACTCCTTGGGATGAATCTCAATATAGAAATGATTTTTAATTCCATCTCAGTTAAGAGACTTTCTGATCCAATGTTTAAATTGAAATAGTAAATGATTTGTTCACATATACAACTATACTTTGTAGATTTTCAAATCTATTGTAAGCTCATCATACCTTTCTGATCAATGTATCTTTTCAATACCTTTACTCCACTTCTTTCTACTCGGTGATGTGCTTCTCTATTGCTCAGTGTCTGCAGAACTAGTTTTGTTCTTTAGCTTGATTGATCAAGTCTGATTGAAGACTTCTTTCTTCATCAGTTTCTCTTCAACATCTTCTTTCTCTATTCACTCCCTTAATTCACAATAAATTATCTTGTCTCTTTATAGACATGATTTCACCATTTCTCAATTCTTGACTTTCTTTTTCTTGGCGTGATCCATAATTTTAGCCAATCTTTCTTTAAAGCTTTACTTCAGTTTTATCCCGTAGATTTCTTGTTGACAACTGGAATAAAATAGCTTTAAATATTTCTCTTATCTCTGGCTTTAACTTGTCGATAAAAACAATATTAATAACCATTTAACTCCTTTTTTAGCTCTTACCAGCTAAGTCTTTTTTCATTTCTAAACTTCAGTTCCTTTCGGTGTTCAACTCTTTGTTAGCTTTGGTCAACACCTCAGTTCTCCTCGGGCATCTCCGTCGAGGTTGTCTATCTGTCGGGGTTGTCTATCCGTTGGGCATCACTATGAATTTCTTCTCATCGGTAATGCTTGTGATTTTTCTCATCGATAATGCTTGCTCAGGTTTCTTTCTTGGGTATCACTGTGACTTTCTTCTTGGTTTTCATTGTTCGTTAGGGTGCACTGCTCGTCGGCATTTGTAGTCACTTAGTGAATACTGATCTTTATTCATTACTGAAAGCATAAGCTTAATCTTTCTAGTTCTCTAAAGTCTTTGACACTTTGTACATAACCAATCAAATTATATCAAGTTGACATCAATGAAAATACAATACATTAACTGATTTAATGTCTTGCATTAACTTTCTGTAGCTTGGTGAGCATCAACTTAACATCTTCAAACATTTAATCAGTTATAGTTCATCAATCTATCCCTTTGGCATTGATGGCAACACACTACATTATCACACTATATTATTACAAATACAATATGAAATATATTAGTTGTAGTTAATCAATCTACCAATTTTTTTTTACTATAACCAAAAAAAATGTATGGATCTCGGTAAGCTCATATAGCTTAGATTTTTTTCTTGCAGAGTGCTTTCTTCAATCTTTAATCCCTTCACTAGATAGATGTAGCAGCTTCTAATTCTTTCTCTGATTTTATCTCTCCCTTTGACTATTCCTCTCCTTGCTCATCTATGTTTCCTTTGACAACAATAAGTCATCTCTCCCTCGTGATACTTCTCTCCCTTTTGATATTCTCTCCTTTATAGGTTACATCTCTCCCTTATGATAGTCATGACGGATATTTCATATGTAATCTCTCCCTTTGGATATTCTAGATATTCTCTCCCTTTAGATAATGATTAATCTCTCCCTTTGAATTCTTAGGAACTTCTCTCCCTTTGACAACAATGTTAAAGTAAACTTTGATCATGCCAAAATTATATCCTTTCACCTTTTTATAATATACTCCTTGAATTTCCCTATCCATCAGCAATACAATGACTTTGGTGTTAGGTGCAGGTATGTACCTTTTTGTGTACTGTTGTATCTTTGCAGTCCATCTCTTTTCTTGCATCAACATGAATGATCTTCTGATTATGTGTAGGTTGATGCAGCCTCCTAGTCAGCTTACTAACCAATAGACAAGGGTCGGACCCCTAGT
This sequence comes from Thuja plicata, assembly GCA_018584345.1. NCBI lineage: Eukaryota > Viridiplantae > Streptophyta > Pinopsida > Cupressales > Cupressaceae > Thuja > Thuja plicata. The sequence goes on along the minus strand of MU227866.1, from coordinate 873,454 downwards.
CTGTTTCTCAGGTACTCAAATGTATCTTTAGGCAATGGCTTCGTGAATATATCAAGTAATTGTTCCTTTGATTGAACATATTCCAGTATCACCTTTTTCTCTTTCACTTGTTCTCTTAAGTAATGATACTTGATTGCAATATGTTTAGTCTTAGCATCCATGACTGAATTCTTAGAAATGTTAATTGCACTAGTATTATCACAATACATAATCACTGGTTCAAGAATATTCACATTCATACCTTCCAGTAGTTGTTTGATCCATGCAATGTTATAGCAGTTTGCAGTAGCATCCACATATTCTGCTTCTACAGTAGATTGTGAGATGCATCCTTTCTTCTTGCTTATCCATGTGACAAGTTTGTCACCCATGAAGAATGCTCATCTAGTTGTGCTCTTTCGGTCATCCAAGTTTCTATCCCAATCAGCATCTATATAGACTTGAAGCTCAAATTTTCCTTCTCTTTTATACCATAAGCCATAGTCCTCGATGTTCTTTAGATATCTCAGAATTCTCTTGACAACAATCATGTGTGATTCTTTGGGATTAGCAGAGAATCTTGCAACTATTCCAAATGCATGTGCTATATTTGGTCTAGTATGAACAACATAAATTAGTTTACCAATCATAGATCTATACAAGGTCTGATTTACCTCATTTGATTTGTCAGCTTACATCCATTTGTCATAGATGTTCCAACTGGCTTGGAATCTTCCATCTTGAATATCTTCAACACTTCCTTGATGTATTTGGATTGTGTGATATATATACCTGCATCTTGTTAAAGAATCTGTAGACCAAGAAAGAATTTGATCTCCCCAAACATCAAAATCTCAAACTCTTTTCTCATTTCATTAGCAAAGGATTTACATAACATATCATTACCCCCAAATATGATATCGTCAACAAATATTTCAGCAATCAGAATATTTCCATCAGTATCTTCTTTTAAGTACAGATTGATATTTTCACTTGTTCTTACAAATTCAATGCTTACGAGATAGGAGTGAATTCTTCCATACCAAGCTCTAGGTGCTTGTTTAAATACATACAAGGCTTTATGTAGTCTACAAACAATGTTCCTACTGTCTGGATCAAAAAACCCTTCTGGTTGTTCAATGTATACCTCTTCTTCTAGTATTCGATTTAGAAATGCAAATTTGACATCCATCTGGTATACCTTGAATCCTTTGAATACAGCGTAAGCAAGTAAAATTCTTTCTCCTTCTATTCTAGAAATGGGTGCAAAGGTTTCACCATAGTCAATACCTTCTTCTTGTGCATACCCCTTGCATACTAATCTTGCTTTATTCCTTGTGACTTCTCCATTCTCATTCAACTTGTTTCTGAATATCCATTTGGTACCGATGACATTCTTGTCATTTGATCTTGGTACTAATGTCCATGTACTTTTCTTCTCAATCTGTTCTATTTCTTCATTCATAGCACTAATCCATTCTTCATTTTCAAGTGTAGTATTAACATATTTAGGCTCAAAATCACAAATTAAACATCTAGTGTTCAGTGACTTACTTCTTGTTCTCATTCCAGCCTTCTTGTCTCCTATGATCTAGTTCTATGGATGGTGTCTTCTGACATACTTGGATAGTATCAGTTTAGTTATTTTTTCATCATTATGATCATCATCTCGACCTTCATTCTGATCTCCATCGCTCGGAAGATCATTTTGAGGATTTTCCCAATTTTTGGTAATTGCAGCCTAATGCTCAGGTGCAATGTTTTGTTGTTCATGAGCGATACACTATTTCTCAGGTAGAGTGTTAGGTCCTTTAGTGTAAACAAACCTATTGTAGTCTACTGCTTCTTTCTGCTTTCCTCATCATTTTTCTCTACATATTCATCTATTCTGATATTTGCACTTTTAATGATCTTGTTAGAGGACTTGTTATGACATTTATAAGCCTTGCTCTTGGTGGAATACCCTAGAAAGATACCTTCATTACTTTTGGAGTCAAGCTTTCTATTTTTATCATCTTTCAAAATATAAAATTGACTACCAAATATTCTAAAGTAGCTTACATTGGGTGTGTAACCATACCAAAGCTCATAGGGTGTCTTCTTGGTGTCTTTCTTCAATTTTACTCTGTTGAATGTGTAGAAAGCAGTATTGACAGATTCCCTCCAGAATGTTTGAGTGATTCTTTTCTCTATCATCAATTTTCTTGCATAATCAATAATGGATATGTTTCTCCTTTCAGCGATCACATTCTATTGTGGTGTTCTTGGTGTAGAAACCTGTCTTTTAATTCCATACTCTGCAAAAATTAGTGAATTCATCATAAACAAATTCTCCTCCTCTATCTAATCTTAAGCATTTCAATTCCTTACCACTTTGTTTTTCTACCATAGCTTTATACCATTTAAACATCTTGAATGCTTCTGATTTTTCTTCTAGAAACATAACTGTCATCATTCTAGAATAATCATCAACAAAGAGAATGAAATATCTATCAACATAGTAACTCTTTGTTCTCATGGGTCCACATAGATTAGTATGGACTAATTCTAGAATAACATCAGATGTATGGGTTTTTTTCTTTAAACTAGACTTTTTCATCTTACCTTTTTGACAATTCTTACACATGATATGCTCGGGCTTTGACATGCTCGGTAAGCCTCTTACTTTCCTTTTATTGCTTATCTTAATCATGTTGTCAAAATTAACATGACATAATATTTTATGCCACAACCATATGTCTTTGTTTCTATCCATTAAACAAGTAGTGTTTATATCATCAAGATAGAATAGGTTACCTTTTGTCTATTCACCAGTTCTGATTAACCTTCCTAATTCATTGAAGATCTTTGCCTTCTTATTCCCAAATGCTACTCGGTGACTTGTGTTATTCAGCTATGAAACACTCAACAAATTATAATTAATTCCTTTTACCCAGTATGCATTTTTACATCTGATCAAGTTATTCAGCATTATATTTCCTTTACTTTCAACTGGACAAGGTGTGTCATTACCCATTCTTACTGATCCACCATTATAGTACTCAAAATTTTCAAAATTTTTTTTATCATCGGTCATGTGGTGAGTGCAGCCACTATCTATAATTCAGACATCATTCTTATTAACCTTAGATATGAGTGCAATCTCTACATACCTTTCTTCTTCATCTGAATCATCCTTCATGGCCACAAATACCATCTCAATGTCTTCATCAGATTCGGTGTCAGTATTTCCATCTCTATTCTTAGCTAGGTAACAAGCTTTCTTCCCTTTGTCCTTGTAGTCTCAGGTATCTCTTCTATCAGATTGTCGGTTTCTTTGGTAATCTTTGTTGTCACTTCTATCAAACTTATTTTCATATGATCTATCATTACTTCTGTCATCCTTTCTTCTGTTAGAACATCTAGTAGAAAAGTGTCCAATCTCTTTACAATTAAAACATATAAGTGGTAATTTACCTTTGTATCTACCTTTGTCTCTCTGTAATATTCTATCCATTAGCGCTTCAATCTCATCAAGATTTTGGTCATCACTATTACTTTCACTATCATTTCTAATAGTTTGTTTATGACTTGACTTACTTATTTTCAAAGAAGATTTGAATGTAGACTCAATAGATGGTAAGACGTTGTTATCAAATTTATTCATCTCAAATGAAATCAGTCTACCAACCAAACTATCTACAGTGACATTATTATTTTCTACTACTCTCATTTCTTGTATAGAAGATTCTCTAATAGCATATACAGGCAGTAAGGTTCTTAAGATTTTACTTACCACTGTCTCTTCTTCAAGTATGCCTTCAAATCCTTGGATAGCATTGACTACCTCTTTTATTCTACAGCTGTACTGAGTGATATTTTCACCTTCTCTCATTCTTAGATCATCAAATTTACCTCTTAGGCTTTCTGTCTTTTCTCATAGTACATTAGCATCTCCTCCATGTACTAGCTTCAATTTTCTCACATTTTCTTTGCAGAGGTGCATTTTTTGACATCTTCAAATTCAACATCAAAGACTGAGGAAGCAATTTCTATCATCATATAATTGTGCTCATTCTTTTCTCTTAATTTCTCAAGTGTGTGAGTTCCTGTGGGCAACACATACTCAGTATCCAAGTATTGAGTAACATCATTTCCAAAACCTGATAGGTGGAGTCTTATCCTTCTTTTCCATGATGCAAAGTTGCCCTTGTTCAACTTGGGCACATCTCATTTTCTCATCTTGTGATCTTTTTCTTGAGTTGTTAAACTCCCTTTCTAAGCACACAAGATCTAATACGAATTGTTAGAATAATTGAGAGGGGGGTGAATGAGTGGCCTCAAAATATTCCAATAAATTAACCTAAAAACTTATTACAACAATCATAAACCTCTAGTTCTCTTTAGTCCTACAAGATGAATGCCTTGAAATAATCTCAACAAATAACTAGTGCTCAGAGTTCACTGTTAAATCTTATTCTTATTGTTTACCGATTAGCAGTCTTTCATTTACCGAAATGCAGTAAATAACTTACTATATATCGATCAATCCAGATTAGTTATGTGTAATACAAAACACTAAAGTAATGACTCATAAACACATTAACACATAGATTTTTAATATGGAAACCCTATTAAGGGGAAAACCACTCGCTATCAGTAACCCAAAATTTTCACTCTTCTGAAGTGAGCTCAGTGAAGAGCCAACCCTATTAAAGGTTACAAACACACTGTTAGGTGTGACCTTGTTAGAGGAGTTAAATAGAATAGTTTGTCACTTGATATTTTGCATCTCTATGCTACATTTTATGACCAAACCCAGTGTAGTTTGTCAATTGGTATCTTGCATCTTATTCTATCTTTATGACCAAACATTTTGATACTCCTTGGGAAGTATCTCAATATAGAAAGGATTTTTAAGTCCTGCTCGGTTAAGAGACTTTCTAATCCAATGGTTAAATTGAAATAGTAAATGATATGTTCACATATACAACTATACTTTGCAGATTTTCAGATCTATTGTAAGCTCATAATAACTTTCTGATCAATGTATCTTTTCAATACCTTTGCTCCACTTCTTTCAACTCGGTGATGTTGTGCTTCTTTGTTGCTTGGTGTCTGCAGAATTAGCTCTATTCTTCAGCTTGATTGATCAGGTCTAAGAGAAGACTTCTTTCTTCATCAGTTTCTCTTCAACATCTTCTTTCTCTATTCACCCCCTTAATTCACAATGAATTAGTTTGTCTCTTTATAGACATGATTTCACCATTTCTCAGTTCTTGACTTTCTTGTTCTTGGCATGATCTACAATTCTAGCCAATCTTGCTTTAACGATTTACTTCAGTTTTATCCCATAGATTTCTTTTTGACAACTGGAATAAAATAGCTTTAAATCTTTCTCTTATCTTTGGCTTTAACTTTTCGATAAAAACAATATTAATAACTAGTTAACTCCTTCTTTAGCTCTTTCTAGCTAAGTCATTTTTTTTCTGAACTTCAGTTCCTTTCGGTGTTTAACTCTTTGTTAGATTTGGTCAACACTTTAGTTCTCCTTGGGCATCTCCGTCGGGGTTGTCTATCTGTCGGGATTGTCTTTCCATCGGGCATCACTGTGAAGATCTGCTCGTCGGTAATTATTGTGATTTTTCTCGTCGGTAATTCTTTCTCAGGTTTCTTTCTTGGATATCACTGTGACTTTCTTCTCTAGTTTCTTTTTCTGTCGGTGTTTGTAGTCACTTAGTGAATGCTGATCTTTTATGCATTACTAAAAGCATAACCTTAATCTTTCTGGTTCTCGAAAGTCTTTGACACTTTTTATATAAAAAATCAGATTATATCAAGTTGACATCAATGAAAATACAACACATTAACTAATTTAACATCTTTCATTAACTTTCTGTAGGTTGGTGATCATCAACTTAACATCTTCAAATATTCAATTAGTTATAGTTCATCAGCTAAATGGCTAGACAACATATATTTAATTAAACTAAAAATAGAAAGTCATAATGAGCTTAATATATATTAAAATCATAGTCATTGTAAATGTTTTTTTGAGTAGCATCATCTTCCATTTGGGTTTCAGAATATTTCTTTATTTGGTCCTTGATTGAGACCTTCAAAGGGAAAAAAAATTGCAGAAATTTGTTGGCTTTGGAGAGGAAGGCCAAATTCAGGGGGTTCGCTCGAACACCCCTTCTAACGAATCCCCCATGGAAAATTTGTGCAAATTGATTTTTTTTTGTTGATTCACAGGGTTCGCTCGAATTGGGTCTAGTTCGAGCGAACCCCCCATTTCATCTAGTTCACGCGAAGGGGTTTTTTCTCTTCATGTGAACACCCCCATTTGCTCAAAGGGGTCAAAAATGAAAAAAATTCATCCATGTGATTCTTATTCGTTCCTAAAAGTGGGACAAAGCTTTGTGGGATCACCCCTATCACCATAATAGCTTCTTGTCTTAGTAGGACCACATAGATCTGTATGTACCAAATTCAACAATCCATTTGAAGAGTGTGTCTTATTCTTGAAATTAGATCTAGTCATCTTACTCAATTGACATTCTTTGCACAAGTTGTTAGGCTTCATCAATTTAGGAAAATCTCTTACATTATTAGTAGTGCTAACTTTCATCATATTATCAAATATCCTTTGACAAAATCTTCTATTCCATAATCAATTTTCATCAATCTTAGCAATAAAACATTTATTCTCAACAATTTTCAAATGAAATTGATTACCAGCAGTCTGTGTATTGATGCAATAATCTTTCCTGTACTTCCAATGATCTTCCAGATTCCATCCATTAATTCCAATTTGTAACCTTTGTCCAATAGTTGTTTAACACTCAAAAAATTATGATTTAAACCTTCAACATACAAGACATCATCAGTATTTATTTTACCATCAAGATTAATAGATCCTTTTCCTTTAATCAAACATGGAGCATTGTTACCAAATCTAACAACATGAACATCATAGTCCTTAAGCTTCACAAACTTATCCTTATCACCAGTCATATGATGTGAGCATCCACTATTAATGACTCATTCATATCTTTTAACAACTCATGAAACCAATGCTTTTTCTTCATTAGGATTATCTTCTTAAATAACAATAAACACAATTTCTTCCTCACTAGCAACATACTCATCATCTGTCACACCTTCTTTAGAAACATAAAATAATTTATGATCCTTAGGATAATATTTCTCAGATTTGTCTCTAAAATACTTGAAGTTTTTGTTCGGAAATCTAGATGCAATATGACCAATTTTATTACAATTGAAGCATTTCAAAGGTAACTTTCCTTCATACTTACCGGAGGCCTTAGGTAGTATTTTCACAATCAAAGATTCAAGCTCATCAATCTTCATTTCTTCCTCCATGATCTCTTCCCAATCTTTAGCATAGTGTTTTAAATTCATATTTGTAGAGCTTTCTCCCTGGTCATACTTAGTCACATTTGTTGGCAAGTGATCTTTTTGGTATGTTTTGAGTCACTTTTTTGGTTGTCATTTCTAGCAACACATCTGGTATATCGATCGATTGGAATGAAGTTAAGTTTTGATGATACAGTTCTTGAATCGACTAAGTACAGAAGTAGAAATACAGAGTTGTTTTGGGTATCGAAGATCGAGATCGATGAGTTATGAATAGAGAGCTTAAAGGAAGATACTATGGGGTATGTATGACCTCCATCAAAGATATATTTGGTTTTGGTGATGATTGCAGAGAGTTAGCGAGATTTGAATATAGGCGACGACATCAGAACAACGTAATAGAGCAGTTGGACAGTAGTGCTGATTTAAGGAGTATGTAGTGGACTCTTGGAAAGCTAAGTTGGATTATTATTTTGGATAACCTATATTTTGGTTATGTAAGAGCACCTAATTTGTATTTTCTCTTTACATTATTAATTATATTTTTTATTGAGAGACGACTATGTAGTATTAGTTAAGTGAGCCAACTTGTTAATGAAAAAGATATATATATATATATATATATATATA
>MU227866.1:854106-865436 GCA_018584345.1 Thuja plicata | reverse complement strand
TATATATATATATATGAAGAATTTTTGTAAAGCGAAGAAAGATTTGACATGAGAGTTGTGATATGTGATATGTATGTGAGATAAATGTATGCGAATGGAAGAAAAGAGGATTGACATAGATCATTGAAGAGCTATGACTAGAACTATCTAAGCAATGAAGATGCTTGTCTTGTTCATTATTGAGAACAATTTGTAACATAATTTTTTTTGTAAGATTTGTAAGCTCAGCTAGCCCCTAACAGGGTGTTGTATACCTTTAACAGGGTTGTTATTCCTCTAACAAGGAAATGTACTATTTAATTTATTCAGCTCCTAACAGGGCTAGGTCTCCTAACAGGGACATTATACTTTAGGGCATGCTTGTGGGTACCATCCGCACCAGGGTTTTCCCTTGGCCAGGGTTTCCTCGACAATAAATAATGGTGTTATGAGTTCTATGTTATTTGTTTATGTTATTTTCATTTCAACAAGCTTATGGTTTATTTAGAATTGGTTTAAAGTTTATTTTAAGTGTTGTAATACTGATTCACCCCCCCCCCCTCTCAGTATTACTTAATCCTAACAATTGGTATCAGAGCCATTGGCCCTTGGAAAGAAAGTTTAATAGCTTAAGGGAGATCAGAATGGATTCAGATAATTTGCAAGAAAACTTTGAAGCTGCACTTGAAGACCTTGATAAAGATAAAGATGAGAATGGTGACTTGAGATTCAATTTAAGTAGAGAAGATGGACTCATTAAGAAACTAAAAGACCAGCTTGAACTTTCCAGAAATCAGAGACAAGATCTTGTGGTTTAGATAAAAGAAGAATCAAACAATGATAATTTAGATCAGATAAAGCAACTTGAAAAAGAGAATGATAATTTGAAGCTTGAGAATGAAGCAATGGCTAAAGAGATTCAACAAGAAAAGAATGCTAAAATTAAGATTGAAGAAGCCTTTAAAAATGCAAATGTTTTGATGGAACAAATGAATAATGAGGTTGACCATTACAAGAACAAGTATCTAGAATTGGAGAAATATAATTCGATCATAAAAGGTGAACTTGTTGAGACAAAGAAACATATCGAGAAACTTCACATAAGTAGTGACTTGATCGATCAACAAAGAGATGGACAGAAACCTAAAGGAGATATGACTAATATTGGCTTCAATGAAGCTAAACATTCCAAGAATCAAGAAGAGAAACCTGATGCGAAGATTGATACAGAAAAACCTACTCTTGAAGAACCTAAAGAACAAATTAGACCTTTTATAGGTAGATGTTTTGGTTGTAACAAGTTTGGACACATGAAAATAGATTGCAGAGGTAATGCCCCTTTCAAAACTTTTTCTGGTTATTATTTTAACTGTAATGCATATGGTCACAAGAAAGTAGAATGCAGGAAACTTGATCAATCTAGATATAGACAAGATAATAGAGGAGAATCTACAGTGAAACACACATGTTACAAATGTAATAACCTTGGACACACTGCAAAGTATTTTACACTACAAGTAAATCAGGACAAAAGACCTCTTATATGTTAAAAATGCAACAATCCAGGTCATATAGCGAATTTTTGTAGGTATACTGGAGTAAATAATAGAAGTGTACCACCTCCTATGAATACAAAGAAGAATGACAATGATACTGGTAAAATTCTTGCGGAATAAAAGAGTAATTTTTACAATTGTTTCAAGAAAGCAGAAGATAACAACAGTGGTAAGATATGGAAAATTAAAGAGACAAGTGAGATATTGGTTTAGGGAGAAACAGTAAATGCTATTGGATCTTTGCCTGATGAGAACAAAGAAGAATCAACCTGAATAACTGATCATGGCCTTAGGGGGAGCATTAGATGAACACAATAGATTATATCTAGCCCTTGATTCTGAGGATTGAGATATAGAGAGCTTAGGTATGTTGTGTGTAGAAATCATAGAACTTATATCTAAGAGTGCAACATCGGACGATGCATATTTTATGATCACGGGATTTCTGCTTGACTAGATAGTGTACGATGTTAAGTGTATTGGGTAATGTGCATTTTACACTTATAAATGAATAAAGGACATTTGAGATTCATATTTCTTTACCATTTAAGGAGCAACGACCTAAGGAGATCAGAGATCAGAGAGTGACAGACTATCTAACAGTTAAATTATGTGATCGATCGAAGTGGGAATTCATAAATCTGTATGATTGAGGTATTTACATCATCTACTCATACATATACTAAGGATGCACGTTTTATTTATGATGTTTTAGATCAACCTAGATATAAGTTCAAGAGACATCCTTTTAATTCTTGTGAAGATGACCCTGAAAGAGCAGTTTCCTAGACACCGCACGGTGTCTTGCATGTAGAAGATATTAGGGCATACATTCATTGCAAGTACGATATATTGGATGTTGATGATATTTCTACTGAAATGGAGTACATGACTGATAATGGAAAAAGTAAAGATGAATTCAAATATATATATGTGTGTGTGTGTGTGTGTGTGTATATGAGTTAAGAATTATGAAAGTATTGGACTTATAGGAATTCAGTGAAAATGAATGGTTCAAAATATTACTAAGAAGAGTTCATGATTAGTTCATCTGGATAGGAGAGAAATGTATAAATATTTGTAGTCAGTTGATTCATGAGATAACTGGATTGGACAATAATGGATTTATCCCTGTGGCAGAGAAGCACATAAAGAAACAAGTTAAAACCCCAACACACTCCAAATGGGACAGACAAGCTATGAAAGTGAATGACATTTTTTAACAGGATGTGAGATTGATTGCGATGATACTTGGATACAAATTTTACTACAGTAGTAGACCTAATTCAATATCTGTAGGATTCATTATGATGGCTTACAGGATGGTGAAAGAAAACACTAAATATAATCTATGCGAAGTTCTTGCTCAATAATTTTTGGAAAATGTTAAGTTGATCAAGAAAGATAAGTCTAAAACACTTAGATTTGGTTCACTACTATTCCACATGTACATCCACATTGAGCATAAGTTTCGAGGCATGCACCCTAGAGCATGGAGAGAAGGGATACCTACTGGTATTCAAACATCACAGAGTTATAGATGATAAAACAACACATGGGTTGATGGAGAACTATTTTGCATGATCAAGATTCTTCAGAGGCAGATGAAAGAGAGATACAAAATTCCTGAAGAGTTAATTGAGAAGTATAAGGATACAATCTGTTTCATGGTTGAAATTGATTGTGTATGTTCTGAGGTAGTTGTTCCTAGAAATAAATGGTGTTACCCTATGGGTTATGAAATAAGTTCACAAATCTTAACTATGCAGATTGAACATGTTTTGGCATCTAAAGTTGATACATCTAAGGCGAGATGGGGAATATATGAACAAAAATTAGCTAAATTAAGAGAAGACAAGACCATAGGTTTGAGGAAAAGGAAATTAGATAATATTATTGATGATTGTGGAATAAAGGCATGTTTGACTAAAGAAGAGTTGAAAGAAGTAAATAAGAAGATAGCAGAGCGGTCTTCTAGGTTGGAAAGTACTGCTATTGCAGCCCTTCCACCTCCTGAAGTTGTGGTGGTAGCTATTCCACCTCCTAAAGTTATTGATGCAACCATCTCTTCACCAACACAAAAGACCTTGCAAACAGAAAAGATTGTTCCTCAAGTGAACACTAGATCCACCAAAGTGGATCCACCCCCTAAAGAACAAAGGACTGAAGGAGAAGAGAAGAAAGCTAAGAAAGAGACCACTAGTGACAAACAAGTGTGGAAACTAGACTTGATGATTGAGAAGATAGATATGGAGCAAGGGAAGCTAGTTTCAGTGAACAAGTACTATGATAGGTATGAGGAATCTGATAAACTTAAGATTGAAGGTATTGTGGTAAATCACTCTTGTTTTCAAGAAAAATCTATTAGAGATAGAGGGAAGTGTACCTGAAGAGTTGTATGGGAGACTGGAGATAAGAAAATATCTAGCATATATTGAAGATGAGACTATTAGGAATCAAGAAATTGATAATATGTTACCAGTAGTTTCTATGCAAGAGAGATAGAATATTTGGTGAACTAAAACCTTTGTTGAGGACCAAGGCAAGATTAGTGAAAATTATAGCAAGAAAATATAAAGAAGTTACAGAAGAGACTCAGAAAGCATTGGATTAGATACTAATAAGTAATATTCCTGAGAAGGTTCCACCTCCTTACCTAATATGCCTACACCTTTAGGAATTGGGAAGAGTTCAAAAATAGCTGAGGCAAGTGTTGAGAAGAGCGAAGATGATATGCAACCAGATTTCTATGTTTCTGGTGTGCCTGTGACTCTTGACACTTCACTTGATAAGAAGGATCTATTTGAAGGAAACATTGACAATACAGTGGCTAAAGAGGAAGAACTAAAAGAGGAATAACTGAGAGAAGAAGAACAAAAAGAAATAGAGCAAAAAGAAGAAGAGGCAAAAGTTGAAGTCAAAACTGAAATTGACACATCTTATTGTTGGAAATTAAAGACAAATCTATAGATGTTGATGTTAATCACATAGATGAGGATGAATTGATGAGTCTAGCCTTCACCGCACTCACAAAAGAAAAAAGAGAGATCTCAGTAGAAAGGTGACAAGAAGACTAAGGTAATGTCTAGAGAAATTGATACTGTGAATAAATTTCTTCCAATACCTATTTTTTTCCAAAGTAAAGATGAAGTAGAGAACTTAAAGTTGGCACTTGATGATTTTGACGGTCATTATGAGTCCCTAGAGAAGATTGCAGAAGAAAAGGCAGAGAAGAGATATTTGGAGAAGAAACTGATGGAAGTTTGTTAGTCTATTTCATGGGACTTGGGAATTCTAAGTCTGCTACATTAAAGGCTAAGAGTTGTGTTTCACATGGAAGGATACTATTCAGTTATTGCATGAACCTCATTAGACATATTCAGAACATCGAAGATATTATTACAAAGGACGGGGAAACTTTGAACAGTGTGATGGATAGTTGTGAGACCTCACAATTTGTAATAGAAATGGATAGAGAGGTAACAAGGATTTTGGACAAGCTGAATGTATTGGATATAGAGAAAGGGAGAGTTATGAAAAGGTTTAGTTTGTTGAAGAGTCTAATCACTCCTAAGCTATCAATTCTTGAAGTTTATTTATCTGACATGGAGAAGACTGCAAAAGCATTGAAAAACTCTATGCCCACAGAGTTGAAAGCAGCATAGACGCCATCATATGCACTAAATGGACTAATTCATGTTAGTTAGCTATTGGTAGAATCATGGAACACAAAAGTGAAGATCTTGGAAGATTCCTTTCAAGATATTTTGAAAATGGTGAGCAAGCACTAATTGTATTATTTTTTCTATGCACCTTTTCCATTGTTGTCAAAGCGGGAGATGAGAGAAGAAAAATGAGTAAAGGAGAAGAGGAAGAAGAGACAATTTTTGTGTTGGAACACTTAGTCATTTTTTTTAAGTGTTGCCATCAATTCCAAAGGGAGAGATTGTTGGCAAGTGATCTTTTTGGTATGTTTTGAGTCACTTTTTTGTTGTCATTTCTGGAAACACATCTGGTATATATCAATCGATTGGAATGAAGTTAAGTTTTGGTGATATAGTTCTAGAATCGACTAAGTACAGAAGAAGAAATACAAAGTTTTTTGGGGGTATCAAAGATCGAGATCAATGAGTTATGACTAGCGAGATTAAATGAAGATACTATGGGGTATGTATGACCTCCATCTAAGATCAATTTGGTTTTGGTGACGATTATAGAGAGTTGGAGAGATTTGAAGACAAGGGATGACAGCAGAACAACGTAACAAAGCAGTTGGACAGTAGCGATGATTTAAGGAGTATGTCGTGGACTCTTGGAAAGCTAAGTTGGATTATAATTTTGGATAACCTATATTTTGGTTATGTAAGAGCACCGACTTTTTATTCTCTTTACATTATTAATTATATTTTGTATTGAGAGTCGACTATGTAATATTAGTTAAGTGAGCTGACTTGTCAATGAAAAAGATATACATGATATGAAGACTTTTTGTAAAGTGAAGAAAGATGTGACATGAGAGTTGTGATATGTGATATTTATGTGAGATACATGTATGTGAATGGCAGAGCAGAGGATTGACGGAGATCATTGAAGAGCTATGACTAGAATTATATAAGCATTGAAGATGCTTGTCTTGCTCATTATTGAAAACACTTTGTAACAGGAGTTTTGTTGTAAGAGTTGTAAGCTCAGTTAGCCCCTAACATTGTGTTGTATACCTTTAACATGGTTGTTATTCCTCTAAGAAGGAAATGTACTATGTAATATTCAGCTCCTAACACAGCTAGGTCTCCTAACATGGACATTATACTTTAGTGCATGCTTGTAGGTACCATCTCCACCAGGGTTTTCCCTTGGCCAGGCTTTCTTCGACAACAAATAATGGTGTTATGAGTTCTGTATTATTTGTTTATGTTTTTTTCATTTCAGCAAGCTTATGGTTTATTTGGAATTGGTTTAAAGTTTATTTGAAGTGTTGTAATACTGATTCACCCCCCTCTCAGTATTACTTAATCCTAACAACATTGGCTTTAAGTATTTTTGAAGGGGGTATTTTTAGTTCAATGCTTATTTTATGCACCTTTTCATTCAATGGCTTTAATGGTAGATTAGATAGGTTTGCATATTGTTAGAGTTTTTGTAGTTACGTTAATATGCTTTCTATACTTGTTTCTGGTATTACAGGCATGTTTTAAAGGAAACACACACACACACACACACACCTTTTGTACTTCCTTATTCTCACATATATTTAGTTCATGTTATTCCACATTTTTATATCCCACATTTCCCTCTTTATATATCCTCTTAATACATTTTTAGAATGTATTTTCCATCATAACCTTTCACAATAACACTTATTATTTTATTCCTAGAAATTTGTTTTATCTTCTATAATATTTTACACTTTTATAACTTAGTTTGATATATAGAGTTGTTATAACACTACCTAATTGGCATATAATGAATATGCAAATCTAGAAAGGACGCACATGACACATGTAATCTAGTTTTTACCGTGCTTATGCTACTCATATAGTGTAGACTAATATAAACATTTGTCCAAAAATAATATAAGCTCTACTAACCATGTTCCCTTTCTAATAAATATAATTAATATTATTGATTTTGAAAAAAAAAAGAAAAAAAAAAGAAAAGAAAGAACTACTTAGAAATTTAATTAAATATACATGCTTTAATTTGCGAGGTCCTTTGAAATTGACTCCTTTAGCCACTTTGGATACTGGCCAAATTTAAAACTTTACAAGTTTAAAAATCCATGCTAGTTTGCACTCTCGAAAAACCACTTGAAACTTTGCATCTCCATCACATTGGTCAACATATGTCCAGTTCCAAGTATAAATGCCATCAAGCCATCAAATTGTGTAAGAAAGGATTAGATGTTTAATTCAAAGAAGGTACTCACATGTGTCTATCTTTGAAAAATGTGACATTTGCTGAAAAAAAATCTTGAGATGCAACTAATCTCTATCACAGGATATCAATGTTGGAATCTCGGTTATCAATGTTGGTGCTCCATGAATAGGGGATGAAATTAATGCTCAAAGTATCTGCAATTATCGTGACCAAGTGGAACTCTCACTGGTTAATGTTCGACGTCATAGCTCCGCCCATTTCCATGCTATAACTTATTTGTTTGAATAGACGAGAATCGGCAGTCATAATGCAATGCATCAAGTCCGACTCGGTTCTTGAAGTGCTTAATGTGTTGACACATGGTTCAAGGATATCATATGAACCAGATTAGCAACATTAAAGATCTGCCAATAATGCATATCTTCAAGATATGATCGTAAGTCCAACACAATTTGACAGTCACCGAAGGCTTCATTTAAGTGTAAGGGGGTTTCCCAAAGACACTGATGAAAATGAATAGAAATTGAGGATTCATCTATAATGTCCTATATGAGGTTTTAGTAAATTTACAAATAAAACAGTCCATCTCATGCCCCGAACAGTACTGAATATTTGATGCTATTGGCAGATTTGCAGTAAGCCAGGAGGAATTGAAACATTGGACAAAGGATAGAAAAAAACTCCTTTTGAGGCTGCTGTTAATTTAAACATAAATAATACATTGCAATACTCAGCCTCGTAGTTCCAAATTCTTGTCCATGTTGTGAAGGCAATTGTTGATATTCTTATAAGGCCTTCGGTGTTAGGGTGGAGGCGTAACTTATAAGTTGGGGAAGGATTTATTTATTTCTCCAAAACTCTTTGGTATTTTTCATTTGTCACAATAGATTTATGGGCATGACCATTTAATGAACTTTGTGTCTTAATGGTTCACATGATCTGAAAATAAATGTTGTTACTTTTCTTAATTTTTTCTGTTGTGGATATTTCGATAGGTAAACTTTGAGTTATTTCTTTTTGTATCTCTTTGTATCATAGCTAGGAGCATATGTTAACAAATATTTTCTGCTTTACTGTTAAAAGCGCACTCAATCTTATCTTAGTTGTTTCCTATTATACGAAAATCAAAGAGAGTCAGTATAGAAAATCATCATCCCTAACTCAAACTATTAGTTCTATTTGTCTTTCATTTGGGTTTGAGGAGTCATTTTCTGAAGGTTATTTTGAGAAGGACAAAAATCTGAACTAATAACTCTTAAGGAATAATCCAAGCTCTAAAGACTACTTTACCAATGTTTGAGACCACAAGCATTTTATAAATCCCTTCTTGCTTCAAAAGTTGATACTTCATATCTATATTCCCAGTTCGTACTACACATTTAAAAAAAACAAATGGTCATAACTATTATAAATTCAAAATAATATACTAATTCCATATCAATTTATCAAAATTAAATGTCATGATAATTTATTTTTTTCATAAATTCTATAAATATTTATTTATTTATTTAGTAAATAGAGAGTTATAATTGTATTATATAAATATTATAAATAAACATTTATCATAAATATTATATGAACTTTTATTTATTAATTCAATAAAGACTTATATTATAAATATTATGTAAATATTTATTTATTAATATAATTAATAGATAACATATATTATAAGAAATGTTTATCCTAAATATTATATGAACATTTGTTTATTAATTTAATAAATACACAACGTAGAGGATTCAATGAATTTCATTGTACAGGGAGGGTCCATCCTCCACCCATAAGATCTATAGTTGTGCACCAAGTCATGTTCATTAGTGCACTATTAGACCCTACCCCCAAATGTCATGCTCACTCAATCTAACACCTTGGAGTCCCTTAATTTTCTCCTGAGTCCCTCAATTTTCTCTATTTTTTATTTTCTTTTACCTGTATATTTATTTTATATAGTTTTTCTTATAATATTTTATTTTTTTTCCTTTTGATTTCCTTATTTCTTTATAGTTTATTTTATTATTATATATTCACTTATTTTATCTATTTATTCAAAGTTAGGAAAATTAACTAAATCATTTCATTGGAGCAAGGTGCCCACAACTGAATAGAGATATAATTAATAATGACAAATTCTCAATACATAAATGTAACTAGGGGAACTCAATGTCCTAATGACCTGACTGGTTACAAGGTTCAAGGCCTGTTCAATAAAATGATTGACAGGTCCACCTTTTCTGCACCCCTAACACCTGCAAAAACAATTCTTACACATACATCATTACCAATACCAAGTTAGTCCCACATCATAACATATAGCCATAATTTTATAAATGCAAAAATTGTTTTCAAAATGAAATATTGATGTTCCTTGTTTGCAGGATAATAAAGTGCTCGAGTAAAAAATATCAAATTCAAATTGCTGAGTTTGCAGGATCCAAAGTAAGCTAATTTAGCACAAGATATGGCCCTTAATCATAGCAATTAAGCTAAATGTCACCCAAAGAAAAGGGAATTTGCTGAATCAAAAAAGCCTTAAAAGAACAACTACGTCATAAACATAAAAATTAAAAAGAAGCAACCAAAACCAATCTTACTTCAATCTATTCAGAATCTAAAATATGAGGGACATTTGTTACTTTAATTTACTCAGAAACTAAAAATATCAGGGTTTTAGCGGTAGGGAAATCTGATTTGATTCCCCAAGATTGTAGTCAAAATTTATGAACTGCATTAAAACATGTAGTTTGTTTCAGTCAATAATAATAAAACAAAACAACAAATCGATTTCTGCATGCAAAATTAGTCAATGTTACAAAGAATAAACATTTAAAAATCGTCGAAAGACAAAATACTTTTCAGACTATAATATTGTTGCAATATTTTTAAAATTATGTTTACTCGTTGCCACATCAATCAAAACAACTGCATCTAACAGATACTATAGTAAACTGCTATCGGCAGGAACTTAAAAATGAAGAACTGTAAGATAATGGTATCTTAAGACAATGGTGTTTCGTGCTATGTGAAGAGCCATTACAAGAACCATCCGGGACAAACATCATATATTGCAAATTCAAGAAAGGCTAGTTACAAATGGTAGATAATATAGAGGAAGACTTCTTACAATTTAATGCTGCGCATTTCGTCACTCTCCCAACTATCCTCTGAAATCTTGGTCCTGCGGAGGGCATTTTCATTAGTGTAATATCTACTTATGTTTTGCTTTTTAGGTTGTGATGTCGTACTTTTTTAGGCATTAGTTTCAAGTAATTGGCCGAATTCTTTTAGGCCACATTTCATATGAGTTGTTATTGTTTCTTTTGATGATGATACTTATTTATGATGTCATGATTTTACCTTATGCATAAATAGATGTGATGATGTTATCATGTTGATTATTATATGTCGATTTCAGATTATGATATACTTACCCCATACTTGCATGTGTATGGTTGTCTTATATGTGAATGTACTTGTTGATATGTTGTTGTAGTAGAGGACGGAGACGTAGTTACTTGCTTCGGCGAGATCCACACATTCGACCGATCCCTATCATTGATTGCGATATTATATTATGTATATACATGCGTGTTTTTTGGTGACAGGATTGCAGGTACAGGGCATCGTCTTTCTTGAATTGGCAGGGGTGAGCGTGCCCATAAATATTCATCTCAATAGTAAAAAGGGGAGGTAACATACAGATCAAAAACCCTAACCAAAGCCTAATCGTCCTGATGTAGGATGAGTTTCAGTATGACTACCCTATTCGGATTTGTCTAGGTTGACAGAATTTGTGATGCAGAAGCATCCCAGGGTAGTTGGCTATCCTGCATGTTTGGGAGATTTGATGGAGTTGTGTGGACTTATTTTCATGTGTGAGGGATTTGGTAGAGTTGTGTGGACCTACTTGGGTCTTTGGTA
>MU227866.1:836495-848750 GCA_018584345.1 Thuja plicata | reverse complement strand
ATATTATGATTATTAATTAATATATATGTTTTTCAATTAATGTATATATTTAGTTTAATTGTTTTTAAATTTAAATATATATATGACTTGTATATTAGTGAAGGTTATTAATATTTAATTTAGTAATAATATTTATTAATAGGGAATTTAAATTATTGTTTATTTAAAGTATTAAGTGTTAATTTTAATCAATGTATGATTATTAATTGTAACTTAATATGTAACATTGTTTAAAATTAATAAGATTTATTTGTTATGTTAATTGGTGTTACAATTAAATATGAATAATGCATACTATGGTTAACTGATGATTTAATTAGTTTATATTGTATTAATTATGATATAACTAATGTAGGTTATAAGTAACTCATAATATGATTATTTTATATTTAATTAATTTATAATATGTTTATTCTGGGAAAGAAAACGTGAATGATAATTAATTGAATTTAATGGATGGTGGGTTTTATTTGATTCTAGAGTAAGTAATATGCCCAGTTGATTCAATTACAAATGTATACCCACTTATGTTCATTTTTTTCAGTCTTTTAAAACGTTTTATTTTCTATGCATCTGTATGGTTCTCTTGTGCTTGAATGTATTACTGTTGGGGGCATTAGACGACCTAGGATGTATACAAAGGCTGGGGGGAGTGTTTTTCTTTTCTGTTACTTCATGGCATGTGTGTTGTCAGATATTACCCTAAACTAACCATGATGACCCTTTTGATTATGTTATTTGCTAGTGTACCTATGTGACCATTCCTATTGTATGGGATACTGATTTGGGGTACACTAGGATTGTGACCTATGCTAGATCTATTAGGATCTCTGAGCCTAGGGTAGGTTACCTAAATGTGTAGTAGGGAGTGGCTTGCAATAAGTTTCATGTCTGTAAGTGACTATTGGATTGCTTATTGTGGAGTTTCTTTAATAAGTTATAACTAAAGACATATTTCGAATATTAAAAATGGATTAATAAGATGTGTCATCACCCATGCTTGAGTGTTAGTATAGGCTAAGATGGTGTTGAGAAGATGTTAGTTGCCCTGCGAGGTACCTGACATAGTTAGTGACCTTGTCAGTTTGAGAAGACATTAGCTCCGTGTATGGTCACTTAGGTGCCGAAATCCATTGGGATTATCAGGGCTGAACTTAAGGGTTAGACGTACATGATGACATCTTCCTTTACACATGCTAGATTTCCTACGTTGTCAGTTGCCTCTGAATTAATGAGTCTTACCTATCATGATGATTAGTACACTGGATTAGAGAGCTATCAGGATCCCTTGCTTAGTGGTTATTCCTTCTTGGTTTTGGATATCCGATTGGGATCTGTTGTTATCTCTTCAGCACAGTGGGGTGGACCTTTGTGGTTCCACACGGATGGGTGGTAGTGATTCTTTATCCATTGAGATTCGGCGTCCTTGTACCAGGTGCTTGATGGTTTTCTTTGCAGATGAGATCTTTATGATCCTTCATCATTTGTTATGTAATTTCATTATTGTATATCTTATATTAGAGTATCGCATGTGATACCTAATCTGAAAATTGTATTATTAAGTAAATTAGAGTGAATACCACGTACCCTGTGACATGTGCAGTGGATGTGTGTTATGGTAGTTTCATGGTTATCCATGGGGATTGTAATTATGGTTATGTAAGTTGTATTTGTTATGTTTAATCAAATGAAATCTTTTGTTATATTGTTAGTTGTGTTTTTCTTTAAGTAATTCTACATCATGGAACCCTTGAGTTGTGTCCTTTACAAAAAAATATTCAGCATACATAGTTACATGTTCTAGGTTAATTTCTCTTGGGTTCCCTAGTGGGGCGTTACAGTTAGTCTCCCAACTATTGATTGTCCTGGGTAGGGTATTTTTGTTAGTCTCCCAACTATTGGTCCTGGGTAGGGCATTTTCGTCACTCTCCCAATTGTCCTCTGGACTCTTAGCCAAGGGTAGGGCATCCGCGAAAGCTTGCTGCTGAGCTTTGCAAATTTCACTGCAAATGCTCCACGGCAGGTACCTCCCACAAATGACGCATACACTTGGCAGAGAGACCAAATACCCAGCCACATGCTATAGCACACCTTCCACAATGTTATTATGCTGGGAATCATTTTTCTCTAGAGCGGCCTTAATATAATCTCTTATGATGTTGGGCAACAGGTAACTCAAGCCAAAGGACGCCTGGGTTTCCACTTACTCGTGTGAGAAAATGAAACTCACATGAGCATCCTCCCTGAACAACACTATCACCTTGAGTGCGCTGTCATTGGCAAGGCCAATCTTTTGAATCAGATCATCTCCTTCCAAGAATTCTTGTACAACAACCTCAAATTCAAAACAAGGATACATTCTCTCCAGCACTTTTACATCAAATACAAAACAGGGATACATTCTCTCCAACTCTTTTACATTACACCATTGAAGGACGTTCCCCTTTTCCACGGCCTTTACTTTAGGTTTTAAAATGGCTTTCCAACCCTGCTTCAGAAAAGCCTCTGATGGCTCATCTATAATCGTACGCTCCCGGATCCTCCTATGCCTAGATCTCGCACCTTTTAAACCCTTCTTTTTTTCCTTTACTTTAGAGGAGACAGACCGCGACGGCTTAATGTCGAGAAGAAAAGCTGCGGCTGCCTCTGCGGCCTCCTGGGTTATATCTCTCACCGTCGTGCACGCCACCGCACAGATCTCAGCGTCTGCAATTATCTCCCACAGTTTATCTTCTTCGGCTAGGGAATACTATAAATATTAAACAAACTGAGAAACGGAATGAAAACAAAAAACAAAGAAGACAAAGTACAATAGACACGATTTTATCGTGGTTCGGCAATTTGCCTACGTCCACACTCGAAGCAAGGAATCCATATATTGACTAAATCAATAATACAATACATGACTACTCAGCCATTTATAGACAGCTCTTCTAATATGAAGAGACGGAGGAAAGTGAACGGTCATGTGACCGTTGGGCTTCACATCCCAACAATCTCCCCCGTGAAGTCCAACCGGTGCAGCCATGCATTGTTGCATCCCCTGCTTTCTATTTTGAATCTCAGAGAATAACATGACCTTTAGAAGATCTCAACTTTGTGAGACTTTTCTCCAGCACACTCTGAATGAATCTTCTCCAAATCAAATCAGAGTCAAATATATCTTCTCTTTGTTTAAGTGACTTCCTAAGTTGCTTGAGCAACTGCTAAATGCCTGCAGCCAATGAGTCATCTTTTAAACAATGCCTTAAGTCAGTTCTTGAATCAGCTCTTTTCCTAGCAAGCTCCCCCCAAAAGTCTGCAAGCCTATTCTCAACAATACTAACTTGAGACTTCGAAGCAACAGAAGGAGACATTCTTACAGGATTTCCAACTTGCACAACATTTAAGCCCATGTCAGCAAGTCTTTCCACCATGTTATCTACAACAACATTTGAAGGTGTTGTCACCAGTATTATTTCACCTCATTTGACAGTTATACTTATGAGTTCAGCAAGCACACTGGTTTTTCCTGTACCTGGTGGACCTTGAATGACCGATACTGCTCACTGTCTATTTAATCCTAAAATAATGGCCCTTTCCTGGAGAGTGTAGTTCCTCCCAAACATGGGAGAGTGTGGCATACTATCCACATCCATGGATGCCAGGTCATGCCTAGGCTGGACCAATTTACTAGTTTGTAATTGAGCCACCGCAATTTGTAATGGAGCCAATTGTAAATTTAAAACAAGTTTGACCCCTGGATTTCTTGCATCAATTGGAATAGAATGTGACATAGTGTCCATCGTGGGTCTCTGTCCAGCGTTACCTGCAGTGAACATTGAAACACCCGCAATCTCCAAAGAATCTCTCCATGTATCAAACAATATCAATTCCTTATTAATAATCGTTTGTGCTTCCAAAGCTTTCGTCTGCCTCACCTTAACAAAATCCTCAATAACATTGCATTGTAGACCCAGTTGACTAGCCCTTGAAGCCTCTGTTTGGCTATTATGTTATGTATTTTCCCCACACTGAGTAGAGTCTTTGTTTCCAACGTGGCTGCCAGTATTGGAATATTCAACGCAACCCATTTTTCTGTTATGCTCATGTGCATAAGCTTGAACATCCTGTGTTTGCTGTAGAGGAAATAAAAAAGAGTCGCCTCTATCAGAACATGAACACTATGCAATAGAAGGGGCCCATGAGTGTTTAATAGCTCTACCTTCACCATTTGAGGGAGATGAATTCATTTTGTCTACAGATTGCGCTATAATCAGTGTTGTTTTGATCGTAGGCTATGTAGGACATCGTAGGCCATGAGTTTGGACCTCCAAACTTCCTATGGTTTTGTCATCATGTAAAATATTCAATTCTGGTAGCATAAAATCCACCATGTTCTCTGTACCAACGTTTCACATATTATCCATACAACTAGTTTTCTTAACAGACCTTTCAAACTCTGAAATTACAGCGTCCTTGGCCACTGACTTAAATGCTTCATATCCTTCAATTTTCTTGTTAAACTTATCATCTTCCGTAGCTGAAGGTCAATCGTCTTCTTGGCCAATAATCACTGCATTGTCAGCAAGGTTCTCTCCAAACATTCATGGCTGCAGGTATTTATAGTGAGCCATGGTTTGCAAATCTTGTGGAGAATCGAATCCCGCCATGCTTGGACTTTCGCAGTTAATATGTTGAGAAGTCCCCCTATTTTGATTGCCACACAGGGGAGTGCTACGTAAGCAATGACCAATATCCCTGGTACCCAAGCTATCAATGGTTTGTGTGGCGTTATCTTTAACAATGTCAACATATCCAACACTTCCACTGCCATGACCTCCACCATTTCCGTGCTCAGATCTCTCACGATCACCACTGTTGTAGCCGGTTCTGGACTGGGTAGCAACCAAAATCCCATTGGTGTGTTGGCTGGCAACAAGGCACAGGCCTTGAACATCATGGCATGTAGAAAATGAGTCTGTGAAGATGGAGTGCACACCACAGTGTGACTCGTGGGGAAGGACATGTGACCCACACACAACATCCACTGTGGGAGCTCTGCTTATTTTCTTGACAATCCCTTGAAACTCTGCAAATATAGCATCCCTGGTCAGCGGCCTAACTTCTGCATATCCTTCTTCACCATCATATTCTTCAGTTTCCTCTACATCACTCTTCGGTGTTATAGATTCATCTCTGTTTGCAGCCATTGAGTCTCTTTGGCCGTCCACGCCAGTGACTAAGCCGTCCATGCCAATGTTGCTGCTATGATATGTAGACAGTGTTGAATAAACCTCTTGTAATTGAGGACATTCATCAACACCAAGGCCTCGATTAGCATGAAACTGATATGGAATAACATGGTCTGTATAATTCAAACCTGCGGTTTCTTCAGGAAATGATTCAACCTCAAACTCCATTGAACCAGAATACGGTGGAGTTAATCTAACCGGAGCAACCTGCACCTTATTAGAGAGACTATTGGCAGAAAAAGTAGAATTGTGAGGATTGAAGAATATCTCCTCCAAAATGCCTTGAACTGGCCACTCAATGACCTGGCTTTTTAAATCCCCTTCCGGACACTTTTCCCTCTCTTCATCAGGAACAAAACTTGCTAGAAGCCCAAACGCCTCAACCTTACGCCAAATAGAGGCCTCCCTCTTGATGTGTTGTTTTCTATCTTCCATAGTGAACTTTTCGTCTCTCACAGACTTTCGTTCCATAGGGGCAAGTGCTTCTTTGGTAGGATTAGGCTCTGCAGAATATTCCAGTTGCAACATCCTATTAATTTTGGAAGCAAAAGCATTAGGATCATCAAGACTGAAGCCAGAAGTAAAGAAAGCCATTTTATAAAAGACCATCACTAGGTCCTTAACAGACTTGCCAGACTTGTCTGTCTTTGCCCTCTTCCGCAATTCTTTTATGATGTTTTTCCTACATCGCACACCACCCGTGCGCTCAAGAATTGCATAAAGCTCAAATCTGAGAGCTCTTAAATCTTCTTCTGGTTCAGCTTCAGGCTTATCTTCCTAGCCATCCCACCAATGCACATGGCAAATTCTTTTAGCTTTTGCAGGCCCAACATCATTCTCTATTGAGCGTAAACTTCCAAAAAATTCATCGATGACAAAATTGACTTCATCTTCTTCCATCTCTGCTCTAGCCTCACCTAGGCTCTGATACCAATTGTAAATATTAAACAAACAGAGAAACGGAATGAAAACAAAATACAAATAAGACAAAGTACAATAGACACAATTTTATCGTGGTTCGGCAATTTGCCTACGTCCACACTCAAAGCAAGAGATCCATATATTAACTGAATCAATAATACAATACATGACTACTCAGCCATTTATAGACAGCTCTTCTAATATGAAGGGACGGAGGAAAGTGAACGGTCACGTGACCGTTGGGCTTCACATCCCAACAAATACAAGCGTGAAAACGCAAAGAATTTGTCCAAAGCTTCCTGTGCGAGGGAAACAAACTTTATGTACACCTTGAATCTCTCAAGCAGAAGCTTAAACTTTGCAGGTAAATCGGGCGCCGTAGAATCTGCGGACAAAGCGAGAGGGGCTGTGGATTTTTTGGGCATCCATGATATTGAAAGAAAAAGAGGAGCATCGAGATACCCTAAGAGGCAGACTTAGGGCTTCAATAGACCACACCAGTCCTTTCATACCTAACTTCACATGCCGCGGTTTAGGTATGAATTCCATGAGACAATCCACATCGCGCGAACATTTCCAGTTGACGATTTCAGATTGCAGTTCCAATTCGTAGTCGTAAAGCTCCATTACACAGACTGATCAGAAATTGTGATGTTCCTCGACTTAGTACATACAAAACACTTGTCTGGAAATATGATGAAATGTGATAGGGAAGAGTGCCGATTGAGGTAACTTCGCGAAAACACGATGAAATGTGACAGGGAAGGGTCTCAGTAAGAAAATATCCTAGTCCAAGGTTTGTCTTACGTTAATATATCAAAGAGTACAACTTCCTCTCGAAATATGAAGAAAATGTTTATTTACGGGGCTAAGTTAACGAAAAGGTTAGGATTTTTGGCATTCGGGTGAGGACTCACTATAGGCATGTTGTGATACATGTAGATGATAGTGTTACGGAGTCGGTTTGGAGGCCAAATTTCTATGGCACCATCGAATTGATTGGAATAGTGTGAAGAGAGCAAGCTTAAATCATAGATTACGCCTTTATAAGTTCATTAATGCAACATGCATAAACTTAATACGTAATGAACAGTACTGGAACAACATATAGAGAACTTAAGCAAAAACTGTATAAGAGTGGTGTGCAACAAAAGGAATTAAGTAAAGAATCAAAGAATACTGATAGGGGCAAAGTTCCATTTCTTTGTCATTACTTTGCTCACATCCAAGAATACAAGAATATGGACACGTCCAAGTCGGGCTCTTACGAAAGTGCTTGGACTCTATGATAACATCAAACCCCAAAGATGCCCATGTAGCTCACTCAAAATTACACTAAGCCTAAGTCATCCCTCGGGCACTCAAAGCTGCAACAAAAGTGCTTACAACTAGAACTAGTCCTAAGCTCTTGAAATGCTTCACTACTTAGAACTAACTCAGAATGCTTCGTTCAAAAGATGAACGGTCTTTGTATATGATGTAGGATTATCATGCATGTCGTGCCAGATTAAGAGCATTGAAATGAGGTGAGTGCAACAGTTATACGTTAGTTAGAGATTCCATATGGTTGTAGTATAAAATCAAGGACTCTTTTCAAGTCCTAATTAGCAACTTTCACTTATTTTGAGTCCTTGTTTGCATTATAGTAAGATAATAAACATGTTTGCATTCTAGTAAGATAAATGTTTGCAATTTAAATGAAATGAAATGAATAAAAGTATTGTCATATTATTATCAAGATATGCACACAATGAACAAATTGGATTACATTTCAATTGTAAATATTTAAGTTCCATACGACAAATTCACACAATGAACAAATTGGATCGAATATCAACTTTCCTAATATCAAAATGTACAATAATTGTGTATGTAAACAAAAATGGCATAAATGTCAAGTTAATAAGAGCTTTACAAACTTGTGGCACATGTCATGCCAACGTCAATATATACATGTGTTGGTTTTCAATGACCACAACTAACATTATGTCTCTATCAAATCCTACAGTTGTGGTGGATCATCAAAATCGAGCCTCTTCGAAGTAGTCGTGGCTCTATAAATGGTGGCACAACAACAATTCAACTATCAAATCAAATTGCTTTTGCCAAATATATAGTAGAGTTATCAAAATAAAATCAACATAATTATATATTGAGCTATCATTTCTTTGCAATTAAATTGTTGATTACCTCACGTGTTTCTCCCGCTCTTGGGTTGCGTGGTAAATGTGGTGGACCCCTTCTTCGATGATCAGGGTTCCTAATGATTTATGGAAACGTAGAGGATATGTGGGAAGTCGTGAACGGGGTTGTAATAAGTAAAAGGCAATTAATACAAGTTAATAACCTATATAGTTGAAAAATACTAAAAAATTAAAAATCTGTGTACTTCTATCTAAAAACATATGTTTAATATATATACAACAAATGCATACCAAATCCTCAGATGGTTCTCCTATACTCCTAGGAGGCACCGTCACTGATAAAGTAACTATGACCATTTCATGTATGAAAAATGATAAGAAATGTTATAGTCATAAAGGAAGGATTTAGGGCTTTCAAAGGAACAAGAATGCAATCTAAGAGGAGTTGAGTTCAGAGGGTTTCAACTAAGAAGAGGATATGCAAGTGAAGATGAGGATGTTACATAGCCGAAGTTGATGCAAAATTAAAAGATAATGAAGATGAACATGAACAAGTTAGATTGTTAAAAGCCATGGACAGACATAACTCTTCCCTCTTCTGAACCTCTGGTACACTAGGTGCATTCATCAATATCGTAAACCCAAATTATTGTATATAGAAGCGACAAAAAATAATTTAAATCAATACATGCATGTACATGTTTAATCATAATACATCTCAATAAATAAATTCTTGATCGTTCTTGAATAAATCATTTAACATTTTAAATAATTGTGTGAATGAAAATTGTGCCCAATTATCTTATGGCATTTAGGTGTTCACGAGGATGTCTTTTGATGTTTTGATGTCCTAAAGGATGCCTTTCGTCCATGAGACGTCCTAGACCTAGGTGGGGTACCCTAAGTGAAACAAAATTAACATGAGAGATATCAATATATAATATTAAATATATAAGTTAAGAAACCTAAATTTAAATTACTCGCATAAATTCAATAAAAGAATGTAAATAAGAGGTGTCAAAAATATGACACCACATAGTTATCTAGGCCAACGTGAATGGTCGGAAGTGTCACATCATCAATCTAGGAAATCTGATCCCTTGACAACCCCTATCAAACACCAAATAAATATACAATAGAGAGTTGGTGTTTATTATCAAAAAATATTTTGAAATGAGGTATTATTCTATTTTTAACATATTATAAAATGATTACCTCCAGTGTTGAAGCTACAGGTGCATATGAAGTAGAAGGAATATGTCATGGTGTACTGGCACCAACTACTATATCCTGAAATGTGTATTGTTCATGTATCAATTTAAATTATTCTATAAATGAGAATTTATTTACATTTATAAGTTTTGAGTGATTAATATAAATAAAATGTTATAAATATGTAATAAACACACCTGCACATGCTCTCCACTGAAAAACATCATAGTCACCAAGTCATCTATGAGGGTCATATCCTCTACAGTGGCAACTTATATCTAATCCCACAGTGTATACACAAATGGGATGTGGAACCATCCTCATGTGCATTGATATCTACCCTAAAACATATATGTTGGTAGCTGGGACACATATGATCGATGGGTTCATTAGAGCCAGGTGTTGCATTTGATGATGAGGCGGGTGGTGCAGGTGTTGCATCATTATGTGGTTCAAGAGGCTCCACTAATAGTGTGCCATGGTTAATGATGGCATCAGTCAATATCGTAGCTGCTTGAAGAGTCTATAACTCCATAGACTCCTTCAGGGATACTGGGACCGTGACATGAACAGTGGTCTTAACAGCTAGAGCAACCCTATTTCAGGGGTCTACCACCCCTCGAGCCCCTAGTCTATCCTAGGCAGAGTCTCTCCCTCTACCCTAGATATCCTTCATGTCAAAGTAGTTTAACCGCTCGTCGAGGATAAAATCATAATATGATTTCCTCAAAAAATATAATGGAACCTCGTAATTGTTACAAGGTGGTTGGTGGGTAAAAGTACAAAGTTGTTCACACTTTTATAAAAGAAATGGTCAACATTGATTTTGTAGGGTACCTGCGGCTGACAACCACAAAGTTTTTAAATTGAATCACAAAAAATGAGATATATGTTGATAATTTTTAAATTCAATGTAAAGTAATAAAATGTTTAATTTTTAATGTATTTTATGTTTGTAATATTTTTAAAAAAAAAACTAAAAAATAATAGAAATATAGTAACTTTAAATAAAATAAAAACTATAATTTAGTTACTGATAAAATACTAAAATCAAAGTTACATCATCTGTCAACCTTTATATTGTATTTTTTAATTTTTTATTCAATTTTTTATGTGTATAGATAACTTGAAACTTTAGTGCATGAATATATATTTTCACTATTTTTATAAAAGTGTATTTAAAGAAAAAATTAAAAATTTATGTGTACTAAAATATATCTCTTCCAATTCCACGTCGCCTTTTGTCTTAACTAATCATCCAAAATATAAATAAATTATATCCTCTTGATATAGATTCTTTCCTCTACTACATCATATTTAAAAAAAAAAAAAATTAAATAAATTTCACTATTTTTCCATGATAAGATAATCAACTGTATAATTTTGTGTTGATGACTACTTTCAATAAAAATTAAATATAAAATATAAAATATAATTAAATTATTAAAAATATATATTTTAAGAAAAGTTCGCTTATATATCTATAAAAGTGTATTTTTATATTTTTTTAAAATATCAATAAAAGGAGTGGGGGTCATTAAAACCACGTTTTGCTAATATAATTTTATTTTTTTTGGTTTATTGGACCCACAGTTATCTAAAATATGTAATCAATAGACACTTCCAATCAGAAAAGTTGAGACACATATCTAATTTAGCTACAATGAATCTAGCTAGACCATATGTTTGACCAAAACTAATTTTTAGTTAGAAATACTTAAATTTAGTTGTGCTGATAAGTTGGCCTAAAGTGTGACACACCCTTGTACTTTTACCCTGGTTGAAGACCATATACCACCTATCCCAAAAAACATTTCTCAACCCAGTGTGATTACAACAATGTATATGAAACCTCTTTGAATCAAGAGGTAAGGTCTCATTCATGTTAGGCTTGATGAAAAAAGCACATGTATCAACTTTACCCATGAATTTTCTTTTCACCTCATCGTGTGACAACCCATTAGAATATAATGTATGACATCTATCCCTATATGTGCCACATTTTGTAACTTGTTTGGATACTTACTTGGCATTATTGACAATTGATTCTAGGGTTCTGGCAAGGGATGAATGATGCTCATGCTTGGAGGTCCTCAACCTATTCACTAACTAAGAAATTTAGGCTACATTTTGTGATTGGAAATTTAAGAGATCCTCCTGTGTGGTTTGTACAGGGTCTACTAGAGGAGCTACATGGTTTTGAGGCTCTTGTTGTTGTTGAGGGGTGTTAGGAATGCAGATCTTTAATAGAGAGGATTTAATATGCTATATTAAATATAATTATTTAATATGAATGTAGATTGAATTATAAATTCAAATGTAAGTTCTTTATGTATGTTGTAGTAGTAATATAAAACTGTAATTGATATTTTTCTGCAACATACATAAAGATGTATAAGTATAAATCTTAATAGTCATGTATATGTAGAGACATGACTATACGTGGCTTATGCCACGTACAACCATGTCTTTACATAGACATGGTGTATCATAACAACTCGATAACCCAATGTTAAACGCTGCTCATATTTCATACTGTGCCACGATAACTATCGTATGATAATTATCATAACACATATTAATATAAGTGTTACGATAACTATCATACGATAGCTATCGTAACTTATGCATAATACAATACATCAAATGTGGTCGATATAACAGCCAGTTCACTTTACTTTGTAAAGTATATCGAGTAGTATATCAACGATACCATTATATATATATATATATATATATATATA
>MU227866.1:814145-831343 GCA_018584345.1 Thuja plicata | reverse complement strand
ATGAACTTGTTGCTATTGTGTGTTTTGTTGGGGGGCATTGTTTTGAGAATTTTATATGAATTAAAAATAAATAAATAAAAATTGCTATTACAATTCAATTTGAAATAAAAGAAAACAAAAAATGCAATCCTTACCTTTTTGATGAAGCGACATGGTAAAGATTTTTTGACAACGCGAAAAAGATTATGTAGGGAAAAACACAATCAAGTTTTGCTATTAAAAAAAACTCAGTGTGTTGTTCTCAATTTGTGACACTGGTTTGTAATGCCCTTTTAGCCACAAGGAGAAACAATTTTAATTTTTAAAAAACTCAATCGGGTTTTCTAAATCTAGGCTTGGTATTTACCAAGCCATAACCCGATCGATTTATTTCAAATTTAAATAACCCGATCAGGTTATTGCTTTTTCAAACTTTTTTCGGGCCCTATGGTGGCCACTTTTTTGCACACCATCTTTGTGCATACACCCTATTATTGCATTTATTCTTAAAATAAAAGATCACATAATTATATCATATTCATATACATAATTTATAAATAGGAAGCATAGATGGTACTATTATTCATAAGCAAGAAACCATAAATAAGACCCACTATGTTGCTTATTATAAGAATTGATACTTCATACTAATTTATAGATGATATTCAAATTCTCTATGCTTGAGTTTAAGATTGTTGTACTTGTTATATTCTAATAGGTTCAATGATATCAGAACAATGATACTTTTTGATGTCTTATCTTGATTGATCATTCAATTGTTGTTTAATGATTGTTTGATTGAATAAATTCCTTTGATTTGATGATTCGAGGTATTCATGAGCTATGGTTAGTAATTATTGATTAGATGATTGAAAAGTGACAATACAAATAAATCAAAAAGATAAGAAGCAAAATGGAACCATCCAAATAGTGGAAGATTCAAATCAAACTTCGATGGAGCTTCGAGGGGAAACCCAAGAGTGTCAAGAACAATTAACGGTAGTTTGAAATATTGGTGGCTGATGATTGAATGAATATTGATTTGATAGAGTGATACTTGATCACTAAATTGGATATTTTCTTAATCCCAAGACGAAGTTATGATTGATGTGGATTTGATGATTGCTTGCTTGATCTTACTAATTGATTATTTTCTTGATTTCTTGAGGGATTAATGATTGAGGGAGGAAGGATGATGATTGATAAGTCCAATAATTAGAATGAAATATCCTTTATACTTTATTGGTGAAAGGGTCACCACCTTTCATAAGAATTGAGTTACTACTTTTCATTATTTTCTTTGAGAATAATATAATATTTCCCAAATTGATCTCGATGTCCTCCTTTACTTCAAAACCTTCTTCCCTTTATATCTTCCAATCTAGGGGAGAGTCACACCTCTTCATTATGACTTCCATTTGCAATGGTCACAACCTTTCAGAATTACTACTCTTTGGAAGAGTCACAATCCTTTATATCTTCTACCCCTTGAAAGGGTCAAAACCCTTCATAATTGTCACTCTTTGAAAGAGTCACAATCCTTCATAACATTTTCCGTTTGGAGGAGTCACTTCGGTATTTTCTTCTCATTTATTTTTTCTCTTTCATTAATTTTTACTTGATTCACACATTCCCTTTTCTCTTCCTTCCTCTCTCTACCTTTTCAAATAATTTTTTCTTCTTCCTTTTATATCCCATGTTTGAGGAAGTTACATCTTTTCATCTCATGACTACCTTTATTAAACTTAACTAAATTTTAATTGTGTTACATTTAAGTTTATTCTTTTCTATTTATAATTTAATTTAATTTTACTTTATTATTATTGTTTATATTATTAAATTTTATTTCAAAAAGGAGACATTACAAATGATCATTAAATTTGCAACTAGTTGATAGAGAAAAATAATACCAATTTGCCTCTCTTATGCCTTGCTAACAAGAGTACATGCAAGAATAAAAAATGCCAACAAGAAACTTGTGCCCATTACAAAATAAAATGACATCTACAAAGGCATGGACTAATAAAAAATGACCTACAAAAATAGATTCTGTCTACCCCTAATGAAAAACAACCTAGACAAATATGTATGCCTCTCACACGCCTTGTCATAGTAAAAAGAGAGATACTTACACAACTTACGATTTTTTCCAATGCCTTTTAGTTAGACCGAACCAAGATGCAAAGCAATATTTAGTAGTTATATTACTCATACTACTACTTCACCAATCCAACCAGATTTGACTATGATGATATATGAAAATGACCAAACTCTTCAAGATAGGAGATTGATACTATGAACTATAAGAACACAAAATATAAGTACAAAGACAATAGTTAATATGACATGAATGGCTGAAACTTTCATATAAATATACAAATATATAGCAAATAGGAAGAATTACCTATCACGTAAGAAAGATACAAGCATTAAAAGACACCTAAGCAACCTTATTTCTAAGAAGCAAAACGATCTAAGATAATAATGACAACTAATAAAAGACTCACTGATTCTAGCTTAAGTTATTATGTGCAATATAAGTAGGATATTGCACCAATAGATTGGAACAATCAATAGCTAAACCTAAACATAGACTTGATCTCCATTATTTATCCCTAAGTCAGGCTCAATTTAAATCTCTTTTGTAAAATTAAGATTATAAATTATATAGAGTCGGTTGTGCTGAAATTTTAATATTTATGAAACTGGGTAATTTTAATTTAGTTGATTTCTTCTAAATGATACTTTAAATATAAACACAGCCTGTTTGGGTACTGGAATACTATATCTTGGATATGGTCAATTCAGGAAGATGCTGCATATTCAGGAAGATGCTTATCCTCAAAATGAAATCTGGAATATGGTCTGCCCTGTTTGGTTCACCCGGAAGATGATTGAGAAGATGCATAAGGAATTTTAATTCTTTATTTTTTAATTTCTTTGAATATGGTGTGTATATATACACATACACACGCGTGTATATATACATACATGCACGAGTGTGTATATACATGTGTATATATACACACACATGTGTATATATACACACATGTATACACATATACACACATACACACATACACACATGTATGTGTATACATACACATACACACATTTGTGTACATATACGCACATACACACGTGTGTTTATACACACATACATGTGTGTGTATACACACATGTATGTATATATACATACAAGTGTGTATCCATGTATACACATATACACATGTGTATATATACACACATACACATGTGTGTATACACATATATACATATTTATGTATATATACACACATACATGTGTGTATATATACACACATATATATACACCATACATATACACATACAAGTGTGTATCCATGTATACACATATACACGCACGTGTATATATATACACACATTTGTGTATATATACACACACCATACATGTGTATATATATAGACATATACACATACACACATACATGTATGTATATATACACACATATGTGTATATACACACACATGTATATACACACATGTGTATATATATATATATATACATCCTTATAGCAATATAATATACATCTTTATAGTCACAGATCCCACGAAATATTAAATTTGCTTTTGTAAAAATTGGAATTGGAATTTGAAATTTCAATTCTACCTATTTAGGTGGAAGATGATATTTCCATTTTGGGGACAAAATGAGAATTTCGGAATTCCAATTCCATTTTTTTTCAAAGACCCAAACATGAAATTTGGCATTATCCAGAATTAGATAATGCCAATTCCGGTCCAATTCCTGCTGCCAAACAGGCCCTTATTAGTTAAATAGGAGATTATTCCCGAATACAAAGTTTTAACTTTTCATGCATCATTCACACTATTTATACATCTCTGTTTGAAATTGATTTACCTCTTAGATTGAGGGTTGTAATGACTTTAGGATTACAACAAATTGTTGAGAATTGGTTAATCTAAAGAATGTTAATAGCCCAGTCTAGTATCATGTACCGGGTGTGTTGCATAAACTATTGAGTTGTAGAACAAATGTTTCAGCCTATTTTAACAATGCTTCAATGTTTAGAACAAGCAAAGAGAGCAACAGGGAAGGGAAAAAACACAAAAAACAAAAATCATCTGGGAATTCAGAGTTACGGCCAAAGCTATGGAATAAGACCTCCTCCATTAAAGATAAACACAAATAACAAGAACTGTATAACACTGGTATCTTATTAACATCAGATTACAGAGGCTGTTTCGTGCCATATTTACAAAACAATTATCATATCACAAAACAACTATCATATATTGTGAATTCAAGGAAGACTTCTTACAAATGGTGGATAATATATACGAACAGTGAAAGGATACCCAAAACAAAAATTTAAAAAACTAAAATACAAATTTAATGCTAACCATTTTCGTCACTCTCTTAACCGCCTCTCTGTAACCAATTGCCTTTTCATTTTTATACTCTTCAGTTTCTTCCTCGTCCACAACGTCCGCATGGAGCAGAACTCCAAGTTCTCTGCGTCCCTCCTTTGAATTTGTGTATAAACTTTTCACATACTTCTCTCTCCTTGTTGCCCTTTCCTCCTCTGTACTCTTCAGCTCAGGCAGAAAAGTTGCAATTGCATCCTTGTAGCGTTGCTTTCTAGCCTTGCAAATATCACTGCAAGTGCTCTTCCAGGCAACATACAGCCGCCGTTTGTTCCCACAAATCACACAAATTTGCCCCAGAAAAGTCAGATACCCAATCAAATGCTGGAGAAGACCCTGCACAACATTCTTATTACTTAGTTCGTCATCATTTTGCCCCAGGGCAGATCTGATGTAATCTTTCACCAAGTTAGGCAGCAAATAAGCCAACCCCAAGGAGGTCCTGCTTTCGACTCCCTCCTGCGAACAAACGACTTCCACACCCTCAGTCAAAAACACCCGCACTGTGAGAGCGCGGTCGTTGGCCACACCAATTCGCAGAAGCACGTCATCTCCATCCGAAAACTCGTGGACAGCAACCTCAAACTGGAAATTGGGATTGGGTTCGTCAAAGATTCGAACCCTGCACCACTGAACAACATTTCCATTCTCCGCGGCCTTTGCTTGAAACTTCCTCATCCCGCATTTCCAACTATCCCTCGGAAAAAAAGCGGTGGCCCAGAGCTCATCTGCAACCGTCCACTTGTCAATCCACCATCCCGATCTCTCGCATCTCTCACTCTGCTGCCCCTCAATAAAAACCGGAAACTTGACTTGGTCAACAAGAATAGCCGGCGCTGCTTGTGCTGCCTGCTGAAGCGCCTCTTTCGCACACTCACAAACGGTTGCGGTGATCTCCGCGTCCACAACGATCCCCCACCGTTTATCCTTTTGGGCGAGGGAAAATAAACGGGAAAAAGCATACAATTTATCCAGCGCTTCATCTGCCCTGCGCACAGACTCCATCGACGTCTTATACCGTACAAGCAGAAGCTCAAATTTATCAGGCAGATTGGGCGCCGCAGCTTCTGATAAAGACACAGAGGTTTCCGATCGTTTGACATCCATGATATTGAAGGAATATTCGCTAGGGTTTTGTAACGCGAGGGCTTGAATCGACCACACCAGTCCTCCCATTCCCAATTTGATGTGTTGGGGTTTACGAATGAAAATCATGGTGCAGTCTGCATAGCGAGAGCATTTCCAGCTAACGATGTCAGTTTGAAGTTTCAATTCATAGTCGACCAGCGCCATTTCAAATATATTGCTGCTGCTGCTACGCTTTACAATTTCTTTCTAAAAGCTTTCTTTAATCCTACAACACCACGGCGCTATTTTGGTAGCTTTTTTTTAAAAAGTTTGCCGTGCAAAAAAGCAATCACGAGGAAAAATTGCGGCTGGCTTGACCAAAACCAAGTCGTTGTTAAAGTATTTAAATAGAAATAAGGCTGACGGCTTGTGTGTTAGTCGTCGTGTCGTGGCGACTTGTTGTGGTTGTGACAGAGATTTCAAAGAAATTGTCCAAGGAAATTTCGTGGAAAGTTGGAAAGCATGAAAAGGAAGGGAGAGAGCAGCGACTAATTGAAGGGGGGTTTGTGGGTTGTCGTTGTCACACAAAAGTGGAGAGCACGCCAATCTTTATCTCTTTCTTCACCACCACTTTTGAGAATGAAGTAAATAGCGAAGAACGTTCCAATGTTATAATCTGCCTTGTCTAGGCGGACAAAGCTTTCCACATAATGTCGTGTCATGGACGTCCAAATAACAATATGTTATATGCCTCTTTTAAAACCAAACAAAATTCCAATATATTGAGTTGGCAAAGCCCAAATAACAATATTTTTAAAATTTATCATGATAAAAGAAATAAAATCTCGTTAAATTGACTTGGCAAAGCTTTCTATTCAATATGGTATAGGGAAAGGACACGGTAAATGTTAAGGGCCTAATAAGTGTGACATTTTTGTCATGTTGACCCCCAATTACTACTATTAAAGGAGTTCCAAAAATAATAACACATGTATCAATAGCTGATCATACATATACTAATAGTCGATTATTTATAGCTTTTTTGGTTGGTAATTGGCCCATTTATGCGCCAGTATTAGGACATTTGGCCACAAATAGTGGCATTTTTTAGTGAACGACTATTGGTGCAAGAATATAGCGGGTATTAGGTGACACTTTGAAATGACCATTTTTTTATCACTCTATGTACGACGGTCTCTACAGAGAGATATGTGAATACCCAGAAGCTTAAACATTAACTTGAAGCAGTTAACTCACATACAGAGACATACTGAAAAAAAATCATCAAAATCTGACATACAGTTTAGGATATGTAGGTGCATGAAGTTAAGGTGTGCGGCTATTAGGTCCTTTCCCTAATACACAACCAAATAACAATATTTCTTATATATATATATTTGAAAACAAAAAAAAAATTCTTAATACATCAAAGTGGTGTATTAGATACCGAATAACAATATTTCTTATCTATACTTCAAAAAAATAAACAAACAAAGAAAAAAACAACTTAATTCATTGAGTTACCTAGCAAAGTTTTCCATTAGATGAGTGTAATGATTGCCTAAATAACAATATTTTTTATATCCATGTTTTAAAACAAAATAAAAATCCTCAATACATTGAGTTTGATTTTTTCTAAAAGTCTAATACTAAATTTATAAATTTATGTTTTTTAAGAGCTTTCAATTTATTTTGAAAGATAAATGATAATAATTTATTACAAAGTTAAATGTATATATTTCTTTTATATAATTTTTATTTTATTTTAATATACATATTTCAATATATTTCTCTTATTCATATATTTGTTACACTTATTTATTATAGATTTATCGAGATTTAGTTAGAGAATTAGACATAATCATTTAATTATTTAAGACCATTTTCATTGTCCCAAGGTTTGCTTAGACCAATGACTACATTCTTGATTTATTACAATACTTTTCCTTTTCATAATACTAGCAATTGCACCAAAAGGAGGCACAATGCGTACATTGATTCTAATTTACATAATATGCCATATAAATTTGATAGGAGGTCTATAATTAAAGCATCCATGTCATAACTTTTGTATGACATTGCATATCAACTCTATGCATAAATCTTGATCACTAATGAGACATGTAGGAGGAGCCACTTTTATTGCTCTTAGCCCCCCTCCTTCTATAGGCGTGTCTTCTATTTTGTTAGGGATTCATAGCAACATTTCAAAAATTTAAAGTCTTCTTTTGTCTTCTTCAGCTTAGTTCTACATACAAACAAATCTACATTAATACATACAAAACTTCTCTTTGTCTAACAAAACACAATTTTTAACATTTAGTAGATGACATATGCCAAGAATATAACCAAACATTATATGTCATTTATGAGCAAACAAATCCAGATATATCAATAGAAGCCAAGAAGTTATTTCACATACAAGTAGAGTAGGTATTCCAAATAGAAATCATACTGTAAACATACAAACATACTTAAATACACAACTTCACTCATATATTGCCAAGAAAACAAATACATTATGGACATATAAAGTAGAGTAGGTATTCCAAATAGAAATCATACTGTAAACATACAAACATACTTAAATACACAACTTCACTCATATATTGCCAAGAAAACAAATACATTATGGACATATACCAAGTGCAATTAAAACTTTTTGAAAGTTTGTAATTATAAACTACAAAAGTAGGTAGCACACATAAGAATTTAATTACAAAAGTATAGGTTGTTTATCCAAGGGATTAGTTTTAAGATTGACATTACCAGTGGATTTCGTTGACTTAGTTTGCCCCTCACATGTATTGGAATCTCTCTCTCTCTCTCTCTCTCTCTCTCTAACACACACACACACACAAGAGTGAGGTATTTTATTCAAAAATCTTATATACCATTGAGTGTTAGAAGAGTAACCAATCTTCTCCAAAGTTAGAAAGGCATAACTTTGAATTGTTCTTAGGTTTTAGCTTCATGTCCATACCATATGATGCCACACAACCTTGAGAGTAGTAGTGATATAGGGAATGCACAAAATGGAATGCTAAAGCCATTTTACAAACTCCTATAGTACATAGTAAGTGAACCAAGAATTGAGTAGGAACATCAAACATAATCCCTTAGAGAAAAATATTCATGTTGTTCAAGTTGTAACTGCAACTTCCATGAAAATAAAACATCGAAAATATGAAAACCTTCCAAAAGGGATATTATTTATTTTAGAAATGAAACTTAAATTTGGTAAAATGTAACCACTTGTCAAACACTGGTCATAAACCTCAACCTTTCAAGCTGACCATTTGACAACTATTTAAAGGCTATGGTACATGGATAGGTTGGTTACATTTTCATTTCCTTCTATTTGGAACCTATTGAAGACCTCCATGATATAGAGAGAACCATTAGACCTCAAGGCTCAGTGAGCTTGCCTGTATATATGCTACACGATGATGACATTCCCATCACAGGGTTCTTGAAAATTTTGACTTCTTAAAATTTTGCATTTATGTCATTGTGAATCTACAATAGTTGGCATCAATCTGATAACATCATATGAATTGTTGAAGCTAGGAATTTAAACAATCTAGGCAATTTAATTGTTATGACTGTATATCCTTAAGCTGAGATCAAGGCTGAAATATTATGATGCAAAACTATTTTAATTCTTGGGATTGACATAGAACGTTAAACAATTCGGTATTTCTATGATTAGAAATTTTATATATTTTCTAAGAAAATGATTAAAATTAAGAAACAAATCATTTTTTATTTTTATTTTCTTTTCATCCAAAAAAAAAGTTTCAACACAAAAAAAAAAGTTTCAACACAACACAAATTTTTTCCAACTATTAAATTTAATATCTCCATCCTTTTTTAACGAAAAAATTAATCACAATTTTAATATTTGACAGCAAAAACTCACAACATGAAAATACTAAATTCCAGTAAACAATACCTACAATATATAACCTATCCGCTAATTAACTATCAATATTATAATACCAGCCTCGTGATTTTACATTTACAAATTATTGCTGATAACTTTTACGTTTTGCTTTTTAATAGGTTTGCAAACTCAGAGACCCCATTTTTGCAAGCAAAACCAGAGACCCCATTTTCGCTACTCTTGCCACTCCCTCGTCATAACTGATTACTCTCTCCTGTTTCTTCTTCTTCTTCCCACCTCTCGACGACCATGCTGACAGAGCTGCGCCTTCCTCCGCCTTTGCAATTGCTTGCTTCCCTTTCTTTTCAACAACCTTTATCTCAACCAAATCAGAAAGCCCCTGCCGTCCTCCCTCTGTATTCCCGAACAAATTTCTAACATAAATCTTTCTCCTCCCCGGACTCTCACTCTCACTCTCCTCTGAAATCTGAACCCTTGGCAGAGCATCCTCAAAAGCTTGCTTGCGAGCCTTGCAGATGTCACTGCAAGCGCTCAGCTGTGGAACCTCCATTAATGGCCGCTGCCTCCCACAAACCACGCATACAGTTGACAGAGAGGCCAAATACCCTGCCACAAACTGTAGCAAACCTTCCACAATGTGATTCTGCTGGGAATCCCCTTTCTCCAGAGCGGCCTTAATGTAATCTCTTACGAGATGGGGTAACAGGTGACCTAATCCTAAGGACGTCTCGGTTTCGACTCCCTCCTGTGAGCAAACGACACTCGTTTGAGCATCCTCTGTGAACAGCACTCTCACCTTGACCGCTCGGTGATTTACAAGGCCGATCTGCAGAATCAGATCATCTCCTTCCAAGAATTCCTGTACAGAGACCTCGAATTCAAAACAGGGGTAAATTCTCTCCAACACCTTTACGCTACACCACTGAAGAACATTCCCCTGTTCCACGGCATTTGCTTGAAAGATTCTTGTAATCGCTTCGGAACTCTGTCTGGAAAAAGCCTCCGATGCCCAGAGCTCGTCTGCAATTGTCCATTGCTCAATCCACCATCCAGATCTCGCACAAATTAAACCCTTGCTTTGTGCCCCTGTTTTCCAGGAGAATGGAAGCGGCGGCGGCGGCAGATCAATGTCGAGAAGAAAAGCCGCCGCTGCCTCTGCGGCCTGCTGAGTTGCCTCTCTCGCCGTAATGCACTCCGCCGCGGAGATCTCAGCGTCTGCAATTATTTCCCACAGGTTATCTTCTTCGGCTAGGGAATACAATCGTGAAAATGCATAGAATTTGTCCAAAGCCTCCTCTGCGAGGGAAACATACTTTATGGAGATCTTGAATCTCTGGAGAAGAAGCTTAAATTTTGCAGGTAAATTGGTCGCCGTAGAAGCTGTGGACAAAGCGAGAGGTCCTCTGGATTGTTTGACATCCATGATATTGAAAGAAAAAGAGGAGCATCCAGATCCAGTGAGAAGCATAGGCAGGGCTTCAATTGACCAGACCAATCCTTTCATTCCCAACTTAATGTTGTCGCGGTTTGGGGATGAATTCCATGAGGCAATCCACATCGCGCAAACATTTCCAGCTGACGATTTCCGATTGCAGTTCCAATTCATAGTCGTAAAGCTCCATTGGAAACACAAATTGGAAATTGTGTTGCTCCTTAATGCAGGATAAACAACTCCCTTATTATTATTATTAATTGTGCCGTTCCTTTTACTCTGCATATTTCAATACAAATAAAAACTTTGTTCAGGAAATTGCTTCGCTGCCGCAGCTCTTCCAGAACAATGGAATATGTCTGGGTTTTTCTCCAACATTGACTGGAAATCAGGGTGATCGATGGCAACTTCTGCACTGGTGTACTTCGAATATTTACTAATAATATTCACGAAAATTAGCTGGAAGTCAATGGAATAGTTCTCGTC
The DNA here is from genome assembly GCA_018584345.1 of Thuja plicata. Taxonomy (NCBI): domain Eukaryota; kingdom Viridiplantae; phylum Streptophyta; class Pinopsida; order Cupressales; family Cupressaceae; genus Thuja; species Thuja plicata. The sequence continues at coordinate 820,043 of MU227866.1, read as the reverse complement.
TAATGATTAAATATTTAGAAATTTTATGCCAATAGTTGTCTATTGGTTTATAAATTATTTTTAAAAAAAAAGTTAATAATTAGATGATTGTGCAACTTTATTGATACTAATAGTGCACTATTATTGGGGGCATTTATGCATAAGTATTAATTGTGCAAATTTTGTGGTAATCAAAGTGGAATGGTTAATTGGGCAATAGAGAACATGTTTGGGGCAACACTTTGAAATGACGGGGAGCATCCCAGGTATTGTTAAGAAAGCAACGTGCGGAAATGCCTTCCTAATGCCAATTTACAGAGGAAATAATAAAGAGTTCGAATCAACTTCAAAATATTGAGATAAACAAAAGAAACAGGAACATAGAAAATGTCATGCACAGAAGATAAACAAAGGAGACCAAATTTACGTGGGAAACCCTTTCGGGAAAAAACTCACCACCCAAAAAACCCCCGAGCAACTTTGTATTACAGTAAACAATTTACATACAAAATCTCTTGTTTTTCGTACAAGCTCACAGGCTCAGATTGTGTTACAATCAACCTGATTTACACACTCAACCTGCTAGCCTCAATATTCCTAACGAATCCCACATATATTTATACACTCTGTGATTTGTTATAAAATTTGGTATAAGAACTATCGCTCCATGAAACGGTTACTAGCAGTCTTGGCTCTACACCATTTTACTCCCTTCAGTATCAGACACTCCCTTCGACATCAAGTCACTCCCTCAGCCTTGGTCACTCCCTTCGTCTTGGACACTCCCTTCGGCATCGAGTCACTCCATTCGGCCTCGGTCATTCCCTTCGACATACACTCAACATGTTTGTATGGTGTTGGCATGTACGGTGTTTCGTACGGTGCTAACATGACATGTACTTCGCACGGTGCCAACCTGCACGTCTCTAGACTGTGCTAAGCCACACCTCTCCACACGCCGCACGTGAACGGCCTGCACGTCTCCGTATGGTGAACTCACCCATACGGTGGACTCACTCATACGCTGACCACCGCACGGTGAACTCACCCGTATGGCCGAGTACGTACGAGACATTTCCAACAATCTCCCACTTGATGAGGTAGTACTAATCGCAGAGTTACTTAATATGACCATGTCCGCCAGTCAAACCTAAGCGTGTTCATTTTGACACCTCCAAGGTATACAATCATGAATTCAAAATCAATAACATATACAACCTGTAACATACAGTTTCAAGCCTCAAAGCACTATCTACCACATATACACAAAGAAGCTCCCACTACATAGGCAATGTCTGCCTGATATGAATCCATTCAACAACATCAAGTAGAAGTGCAATAACAAACTTGTAGCATCAACAGTACATCAACCATGTACCATGTCCTTCTACATACACCTCTAGATGCCTATTCCTACTTAAACTATCAACCATTTTAACAAACATATCTCTAATCACAAGAGAAAACATCATCACTGCAGTTGCTAAGTATCCATGAGCACCTGCAACCCATCAAACCATGCTAACTCCAAATGCAAAACAACAACTTCATGAAGTATGAAGCAAATGACCAATGTACTCAATACACAACAATAAAAAACAAGATCAATGTCAAAGTTCCAATCATGGCCTCAGGAACATAAACATGACAACATGATCTAAAACATCTCAACCAAAGAGATAACATGCTCCATATGAACATACCATAATATGTCAAATGAAAACATAATCCACACCTTTATCAAAGACCCCGTTGAGCCCTCAAGATGTCAACATCTCCAGTCACATGAAGATAAACATCTCCTAACAGTACTTTAGCAAATGTGAAAAATCTTTCCGCAACATCAGAATCTCACGCCTTCAATATCTGTAATACTAATGAAGATCATTCACTACATCACTACCAACAACTCTCACTAAACCGTGGTTTCAAGTTACACATGGCATCGTGACACATGTCTTCCACACATCACTGCCAACAACTCCCACTGTACGGTGGTGTCAAGTCACACATGGCATCGTGAAAAACATCTTCCACATGAAGATCAAATTAATCTAACCAGTCATCATCAGATGACTGATTAGCCAAAGCAGCACTGCTAACATCTTCATCATCTTTTCTGAAAAGACTCAGAATCGGAAGAACCCTTCATTTTCTTCTTCTTCTTCTCTTTGCAATCCTTTCGGATATGACCATCCTGCCTGCACTTCCAGCACTTCACTTTGTACTTCTTTTCATAATATTCAGACTTCATGTCCTTCTTGCTTTTGTCCTTTGATTTGTCTCAAAAAAGAAGAGGCTCTTCAGCCACCTTGGAAGATTTCCTCTGCATCTCCTCTGACAGAAGTGCAACAACTACTTCATCCATTTTAAATTGGGTGGTAGTACTTGCATTGGCCATCACAAGATGATCCCTCAAATCAGGCAACGAGCACAACAACAACATGCAACACTCTTATTCACTAATGGAAACACCAATAGATGTCAACTATGCAATCACCATATTGAACACATTTAGATGATCTGCTACATATGTACCCTCGTCCATCTTCAAGGAATACAACTTCCTCAAGAACAACTTGTTTACCAGAGACTTTCCCTGATAAATGTCACCAAGTTTCTTCCATAAAGAAGTTTTTGTCTTCTCCTCATGAACATAACAAAATCTGCAAGACTCAACCTTATCAGTCCTCTATCCTTTCTATCCGCCAGTTGCCAATCTTCCTACTTCATATTTGAAGGTTTGTTACCAGACACATCGATCCACAGATCTCGATCAACTAGCATATCTTCAAATTTAAGTTTCCACAGCTCAAAGTTTGTCCCATTGAACTTTTCAATGACTATTCTCCCTGATATACCCGCCATCTCAATTTCCAGATGAACACTTCAAAACCCTACTGGAAACAAATTGACACAACGACAAACCCTACCCAACAAGGATAACAAAAAAACTGGTTTGGCTTTGATACCACTAGTTGAGAAAGTAACGTGCGGAAATGCCTTCCTAATGCCAATTTACAGAGGAAATAATAAAGAGTTCGAATCAACTTCAGAATATTGAGATAAATAAAAGAAATAAGAACATAGAAAATCTCATGCTCAGAAGATAAATACAGGAGACCAAATTTACGTGGGAAACGCTTTCGGGAAAAAACCCACCACCCAAAAAACCCCTGTGCAACTTTGTATTACAGTAAACAATTTACATACAAAATCTTTGGTTTTTCATACAAGCTCACAAGCTCAAAATGTGTTACAAACAACCTGATTTACACACTCAACCAACTAGCCTCAATATTCCTAATGAATCACACAGACATTTATACACTCTGTGATTCGTTATAGAATTTGGTATAAGAACTATCGCTCCATGAAACAGTTACTAGCAATCTTGGCTCTGCACAAATTTACTCCCTTCGGCATCAGACACTCCCTTCAACATCGGGTCACTCCCTTCGGCCTCGGTTACTCCCTTTGGCATCAAGTCACTCCTTTTGGTCTTGGTCATTCCCTTCGACATACACTCAACATGTCTATATGGTGCCAGCATGTACGGTGTTTCATACGGTGCCAACATGACATGTACCTTGCACGGTGCTAACCTGCACGTCTCTGTACGGTGCCAAGCCTCACCTCTCCGCACGTTGTACGTATTGAACCCTAACATGAAACCTTAACCATATGAAATACCTAACATGAAACCTTAGCCATATGAAACCCTAACATGAAACCTTAACAATATTGAAACCTTTTTAACATGAAACCCTAACCATATTGAACCCTAACATTCAAAACTCTAACAAATTAACCCTAACATGAAACTGAAACATAAATCAACACAAACTCTAACATTAGTTCCCTAACATGAAACCTTAACCATGTTGAACCCTAATGTATGAAACCCTTTAACAGGACCCCTAAGACCTAATAGTACCCCATAAGACCTAATAGGACCTAATAGAAATGAAGACCTAATAGGACCTAATAGGTAGATATGAAGACCTAATAGGACCCTTAATCTACCTAATAGGATCCTTAATCTACCTAATAGGACTTACTAGACTTACTTGACCTAATATGACCTATTAATAGCCCTTAGTACATCCAAGGACCCTTAAGACAAGTGATAGGACCCTTAAGACCTAATAGGACCCCAAAAAAGAACTATAATTTTATATATTCATCTATATTTGTTTCCATTTTACACACAATTATAACATGTAATCAAGTACTTAATTTTTAACACTTAGCTTTAATGTACATGTTACATCTAGATGGTCGCCCAGGCTGTACCAACTCAGGATTCACATCACACTCCTGATCTGGCGAGTATTTTTCTGACAGCTCAGATAGAGATGGATAAACTTAGAGAGAACATACACACGTCTGGGTCAGATGGCATATATAGAGATATTTGTGCCACTATATTAAGGAGTTTGGAGCACATGACTACTAGATTGAGATCCCATTCTTCTTTCACACCACATGTTGTAGATACTATTTTTCAAGAGTTGAGAGCTAAGGTATCGGGTGATGTTTCCTTGGAGACGGTCCATAACCGTGTCCCTAAGGAAATCATCAAACGAGAGGTCTTCCCATTTTATGATGGGAAGACCAAGGTGAGGGCTTATCAGGTTACACGGTGTAGGATTCCTCAGATTGCATGCATGATATACCTGTGTTTTCTTGCAGCAAATGGTCGTTATCCAAATAACGACCAGATTCTATTATATTTTGCACAGCAATTGTAAGCTGAGTTCCGTTTGGGACTTAGGGCCAACTATTTAGATCTACCTGATATTACGGTCAGGGGTGTGGTAGAGTTGCCGACCGTGATCAGTATCGTAGGGCTGATCGGGTTGTACATACTCACAGAGAGCTAGTTGGGCACATGACTCTGATAGTGGCACTAGCGATGGCTGCCACTGCAGATAGATTGTTCATTGCTTCCCAGAGGGGTTTAGTGGACAGGATAGTTGCATCTGCAGCCACCTCCATCACTTCAGATACAATGCGCAGATATATTTTGACTAGACCGAGTCAAGGCAGATCATCCACTGAGGCTTCATCTAGTACTGCTACAGGGGTTAGTGATGAGACATATAGAGCTTTTGGTCTTCCTCCACTTGGAGAGATGTGAGCACTTTCTAGCCATCATTGTCATTTGGATGTGGAACTTTACTTTTTGGAGGATCTCCTGCAGTCCTATTCTTATATTGCAGACATGTAGAGTATCCCAACACATTTAGTTAGAGATGTCATCAGAGTTGCATAGGGTCCTGTAGTTCCACCGACATAGGACACACCATCTAGCCAGACGCAGTATAGTTCAAAGCACTTTGTAGAGCGCTTTGCACCATCTATTCAGGCACAACATAGTTCACAACACTTTGCACCCACTGATCAGTCTGCAACTACAGAGCCAGGTATACGGGTTGGAGATGTACGCATCACAACTGAGGGCCTAGACACATTTGATGAGCAGCTACGCGGGTTGAGTCAGGTGGACTCTGGCAGTGATATTGGATCATATATGCATTTGTTATTTCCTCCTGGTGCTTTAGGCTCTACATCAGTCCCCTCCCAGCTACACACACCCCTACACTCTTCATTACTAGAGACCCCCAGGACAAGAGGTAGCGTGGGTGATGATGTTTCAGTTGATGATATGATGGTGGACCGCGTTGATGATCCTCTTGGTCCTAAGACCCAAGTATATATAGTTTTATTTTCTCCTTTCTAGTAGTTTTAGTGAGCATTTAATTGTAGATCTGTGTGTATTGATGGTTGTTTAATGTATAATATTTTCAGGCACAGTTAGCAGAGCATATTACCTCTAGTGTGGGCTCAGAGCATCTTCATATGACACCTAGTAGTGGTCATATATATATATATATATATATATATATATATATA
>MU227866.1:752675-776606 GCA_018584345.1 Thuja plicata | reverse complement strand
TACTATTTAGTGGTAACTGGTAACCAGTTAGGGAACACTGGTGATAGGGAGACCTCAGACATGATTTTAGGGCCAATAAATCCATAATCATATTTATATATATTATAGTCTATTGTCACTTCTTCAACAATTTAACATTTTTTTTTTGAAGTGGAAGTCGTTGGAGAATGGAGATGTCGAACAAAAATAAGGGTAAGGCTCCTGCAAATGGGGAAAGTCAAGAGAGGCCAGAAAAATGCATAACCTTATCATCGTACTTTGGTCATGGTGTTAGAAATGTTTCTGTCAAAAATCGGGAAGTTGCTTCATCACAAGTAGATTTTGAAGATTCACAACCTGAAACTACACGACATATTGAAGAGGTAGACGAACCTGATATCTCAGATCATGATAAAATTGAAGAGGATTTTCAGTTAAATACCTAGAGTAGCCATAATGATATAATCGACTTGGATGAGACTGCGAATGTCAAAGATGATGATGGTGTAGGGAAAAAGAAAAGAAAAAACAATTCAAAAAATGATCGAAAGTGGGAGTTGTCGAGGAATTTTCAAATAGAATGGGTGTCAAAGTATCCATTCATTGAACCAGTGGACAATCTAATTGAAGGTCAACCTCCAGTAGAATGCAGATGTAAGATTTGCACCAAGATAAATAAGAAGGAAAAGAGGTTGCAGTTAAAAATTGACACCATAGAGAAGCATATGGGTAAAGTTTACGAAAAGAAAACCATAGATGGAGTTGAAAAATTAGTGATAAGATGGAAAACAAAGGATGAATCTCTACATGTTAGGAATGCAAAATTATATGAACTTCAGCTGAATATATAGACGAAGCCTGCTCAAGTTAAAGGCTCTATTGAAGCTTGTTTTGGAAAAGCATTGGAAGTAAAACTAATGGGAAAAATTGTTCAGTTAAGTGTTGTTTTTAATATTTTGAGAAAAGGGTGTCCTATGACAGACTACCCATCATTGAGTGCTTTATTACACTTTCTGAAAGTTCCTAACTATCCTAACAGTCATTGGTCAGTAAATAATCGATGAGAATGGGAAAGTTGTCTTACCGATGTTGAAAAAGAGGATCTAAAGGCAAAAATTAAAGAGTCAAATTTTATTGCATTATCTTTAAACGAGGTTACAGTAGTAGATAATACTTCGTGGATATGCATGCATGTTTGTATCGTACACAATTTTGTCTGCCAACCTCATTTACTAATTGTTGCTAAAATGAAGGATAATGCGATAGCTGAAAATCTATTTGAACTAGTAAAGAGATCTCTAATTGAATATGGAGGTATAAATGACATGACGATTGCCAATAAGTTGGCATGTGTTGGAGCGGATGGAGCTTCAATAATGCAAGGCCACAGGGGCAGTCTTTGCACAAAGATACAATCTTCTTATGTGTCCTACGTTACTCCCATTCACTGCATGGCCCAGAGAATGAATCTAGCTTTTGGAGTTGTTAGCAAGCATGGTCAAGTACAAAATATTGAATTTTTAATCAAAGAGCTCTACCAATACTTCTGTCGAAGTTTGAAATGATTGAGAGAATTTCAACACTTTTCCAAAGGACTAACCAACAGGAACAAGCTTCTGAAGGATAATGATACTAGATGGATCTCTTTGGATGGACTAGCGCATCGAGTATTTTCAGAATATCAATTGTTGCTTGGTCTAATGAACTCAAGTCGTGAAGAAGCAGGGCTGCCCAAATTTCTTGAGCTGCTACGAAGGTTATCTAATGTAGAGACACTCTTAACATTAGCAAGTATTCTTCCCCTACTAGAGGAAATGAGAAATGCAATGAAAAAGGCCCAGCAAAGAGCAATGTATATTGCAGAATATGCTGCGCTTCGTAAATTGACATGCATGATGCTAGATAATCTCTATCAATCATGTGATGATGTAAAATTTGCCAGCTGGCTTAAAATCACAGATTTTGAAAATCCTGACAACTTTTAAAAGATCGGTGTAAACGGGGAGTTATGTGCAGAAGTATGTGGAGTTGAGATACCAATGTACTACTATGCTAGGGTCGAGTCTGAGGAACCAGGAAGGAAGAATAGGAAGAGAGTATCAAGTGTTAAAAGGGAATACTTTACCAAGATCGTTGAGTTTTTAACTGCTTCTGTGAAGCGCATTACCTATGATCTTTCCTCAGAGATTAGAGTAAGATTCCCTCCAGTCAAACTACTTGAATCCATATCTATTGTGTTTCCTTGATATTGGAGTAGGAACAATTTGAAGGATTATCAAAATAAGCTACTAACTTTGATAGATCATTTTTGCAAAACCATAGAGTTAAAGGGAGTAACTCTAAATGGAATCATAGATGAATCTCATTTGAGAGAACAATCAGGCCGTTTTTCATAGACAATGAGGGAACAATATAATATTATGGAGAACCCCCACGAAGATGGATCAGCAACAAGACTTTGGAAATATCTAGCTGAGAGAAAAAAGTTGATTGATTCAATATCAAAAATTTTGAAGCTTTTTGATTTATGTCTGACCATGATATTGGGGTCGGTGGAGGATGAGAGAGTTTTCAGTACTTTGGGGCTCCTAAAGTCAAAGCTAAGAAACAAACTAGACAAGTATTTGGAAAATTTCTTGAGGCTCTATACATCCAGGTATGAAGTTCATACTTTTCCTTACGACAAGGCACTGAAAGTGTGGAAGAATAAATGTCAGAGAAGAGGGCTGGGAAACATTTCAAACCAAAGTGGGAGTGCCAGAGACAATGATGTGACTGTCATTGACTCATGTATTGGTACTGGTAATGCTAGAATTGAACTTGATTTAAGCAGAGGTATGTAGAGTATAGAAAACATATCGAAGAACCAAGGAGGCTATGAAGTTGATGGCGATGAATCTGAGGATCCCGATAATGAGATGATGTGGCAACTTGAACCTTTGTAGAAGTAGTGGGTCCTAGGTATTTATTAAACTTTTTTCTATAGTCTATTGTGACACTGTCAGTTTCTATATCTCATCATCATTCAGCAATCATGCATAATATCATATTCCAATGTCAAAGTTCAAAAACATGAATGTGGTTGATAATCTCATGGTTTCTACAATTAATAATGGTTTTATTTTGCATTATTCAGCTCATATGGTACAATTCTTAAAGATTTTTTTATTTTTTGAAAACTTAGCAATTCATATGATACAATTCTTAGCAATAGAGATTCTCATTAATTTATTTACAAATATGACACAATGTAACTATTCATTCATTAATAGTAGTAAGAAGTAGAACACAACTTTGTGTGATTCTGTTTGCAAAAGTGATTTGACAATGAATTATGACTAAAGAGTCAATACCCAGTTTCAATTTCATTACCCTTAGCAAATGACCCTAAATTCCCTTTTATAGAAACAAGGGAGCAACAATAGCTTTAGGTCAATTTTCCTAATGTGAATTCTCTGCTACATTGATCCTGTTAAAAAAACAAAGTTCAAAATTGTTACTTTAAAACTATTACTTTTAAATTGTTACTTTCACATTCTATTTTTTTATTACATCAAGATGATTCTGCCAGTTTGTTTAACAAGCTCCATTTTGCATCACTTGGAAGGTTAATATTTGTCAAGTTATAGTAGATGACCTACAACCTCGTCAGCCATTCATACTTGTTAGAGTGACTTGAAAACAATGATCCTTCCAATACTGCATTCAAATTTGTCAATGGTTTGAAGCAGTTTGTAATGCCTTCATGAGTTGTGTCCTGAGGAAGCTTGCCTAAATTAGTTCTCATTGTCTCCTCCAACCTTTTTTTGTAATCTTCTCTTCCAACAAAATTCATTAATGAGTTACTAGGACTAGGACTTGGCAAACCATGACCTATCATTTCGGTTGTTGTTTAATTCATCTTGGCAAGCTTTATCTCAAATAAGGAAAGAGTTTCTTCTACTTCCTTTAGTTTCTGACAGTTTTGTAAGACATAGGTTTATTTTATTGATGCAATAGTGCATTCATTAATTCCCTTGCTTTCCAAATGCCTGTCACTGGTTGTGTTGATTTTTTTTCAATTTTGCAGTTTTCTCTCTCTGGCAAATTTTTTTATTTTTGTCAATGTGCTCTTTGAGCTTCGCAAAAACATCTCTAAGACTTTCATTCAATTCAAACCAATCACACAACCTATCACTAGGCACCTTTATTTTCCCCAAAAGGTCTCTTTTTATTTTCTTGACTGTATTTTTCATTTGGTCATTCAAGCTGTTTTTGTAAGTTTTCATTATCTTTTTTTCCTTCTTTAGGTCTTCTCTCAATTCTGACAACTGGTGTTCACTCTATTTTTCTATTTTCCCTGCTTCTTTTTCCCACTGGTTTGATTTCTCTTCCCACTATTTTTCTTTTACCCTCTCATCCTCTGATTCTTTGTTTAATTTAGTGTTTACTTGTGTCACTCTCTCCAAGCTTTTGTATAAATTTACTGAAGAGTCTTTTTCATCCCGTTGGTACCCATATAGACCCCGATAATAAAAAATTTAGTTTAGGGTCTTGAACCTCTTTGAAGTAAGTTCAAAGAGGTTCAAAGTGTTTTAGTTTTGCATAAGCAGATTTACATATTCAATGTTTCAAAAATTTTGAATTCATTTTGAAGGCTCAACAATTTTAGTATTATAGGCGACCTTGGTGATTTCAAAGTGCAGCATTCAGATTCTAGGTTTTGTCCGGTACTTTTGGTTTAGTTGATACAAAGAGTTTCATGGGCTCAGATGTTCAATTCAAGAAGCTTGGGTTCAACAAAATCAGTAAGGGTTCAAAAGTTTGAAGAATCATAATGCATGGTCCAAGTTCAATTCAGAGGTGCAGTGATTTAGAGCTCTAGTCCAGAAAATTCCCTGTTTCAGATTAGTGATTCAATTGAAAATTTTAAAAGTGCAACTTCATTAGTTTAAAGATCATTCATAAAGCATCTGAATAAGTGATACATGGAAGTCAAATTTCATTGAACCCAACATGTTGGAGCACTGACAGTGCATTTGAACTGTTTGATGAAATTCCCCATAGACAAAAGCTAAGCACAAGCTTAAAGAGAGCCCGATCCAAGGTGAATGTTCCATTAAAATGATTGAGAGGCAAACCATAAATGAAGGAGCTCGATTCAAGGAATCTGATGCTCCAAAGTAATGGAATACAGTTGATTATGCACTGCCAGTATGCCGGTGCTTACCTATTTGATGGAACATTCAACTCATAAGAATACCACTGTAGTGGGTATGTGTAAATTAACCAATGTAATGTCAATAGACATTTGTTCAGAGACCGAGCATAGCCTCGAGATGTGCCATCAACCTCCAGTGTCACTCCAGTTGGAAGTATGTAGAGTTCAATTTTGAATGGACAATTCTGAATAAGTTATAGCTCTAGAAGATGAATGTCTCAAACAGAAGGAAAATGCCAATGTGTAGAGGAAGCACCAGACAGCAGGAAGAGATGTGTGCATCGATGACATTCAGATAAACCCAAAGAATAACACCTATAGGAGCTGCTCTTATTCAATAAGTAGAAAGGTAAAGGATGCAAGCATCACTTAGCATTCCAATGAGAGGAACCCATAATGGTTGAAGGCATTCATTCATTGGATACCTGTGGTATTTGTCTTGTTTGCAAAATAGAAAATGAGAAGGCATAGCCAGACGTCATGTGCCAAAGTTACAAATGGAAAGATATCGCTAAACCTTTTCTATGATGGGAAATCCGACATTTGGAATGAGATACTCCATTGATCTTGTGGTGATAGTAAGAACCCGCTCAGGTATGATATGAGAAATGGTGTTCTTCATACCACACTTCTTCTCGACTTTCCCACATCACTGTGCCATGATTTCCCCCTGCTATAGATATGGAGAATGTCATCTTGTGGGAAGAGTTGGGAAATTCATGAACATGTTTGGATTGGTTCAATGAAGTACTGGCCTTCCTATATATATGGAAGCACAGGAAGTGTCTGCGAACCATTTGACAAATGCCAACTCAAACAGCAGGTCATCTTCAAACTAAAACATGCCAACCATATGATTATAGGGCTCATGTATGAGAAATGAAGAAGCATGCAAACTGTTTGACAGTATGCTCAAGCTCGATGGGCATATAGAGGGAACCTACTGATTGAAGCAGGACGAGTTCAAGTCCAAGACATATCGATGGGGGAGCTTCATGGATCGGTTAGAGCAAAGCATATATGTACCATTATTTGGCCCAAAATTGTATTCATATTTTGAAGCATGATCCTGCAATAGAAGCTATATCATTCATACCCACGTCCGATGGAAAGTCTTTGCGATACAAAATATATCCAGTCTTAAGCAGTATACTCTTCATGTCATTTTGAGTTTCTATGGATAGGTGGAAGGGATCTGAGTCCTACTGTGAATGTTAGCGGCATCAGATACACTATCAACTATCAATGATGAAGGTATTGAAGCCACGGGTTTAATGAATCCACATGTATCATTTATTTCTCAGGAGACTCCATATAATATTGGAAACAACATATGAAGGCACATGCCTAATATACAGAGCCCGATAGCATTCAAGTCTTGATCGAGTTATCTTGATGGGGATATGGAACTTGTGAATCAATTTTTAGCTTATTCACAGCTAGACTTGAAATGTCCAAATAGCATATTGAGGAAGATGGGCACTTCATTTGTCCCGTGGATTGAATTTGATGAGAAACATCTAAGCAGCGGAAGAGTCACATTAGGTCATCTTCTCATAACACATAAGCACGCAGCTGAAGACATCTCATTCATAATATAAAGTCTTGTCTTAAATAAAGTGTTTCCACACGCCAAATGTGTCTCTTAATGGTTTAAATTAAATATCACATAACATTGTAAAGGTATGAAAGTAAGGTGAAGCTTTCACATAAAGTTATGTAAGCCTTCATAAATTTTTTTAAAAAAACTTTATGACGCGTCCCATTTTCAAGAATCAGTTATATAACTGATAAGCATCAATGAGCAAGGAAGATAAATATGCAACAGAATGTCAATATCGGGGTTCTTCTTTTTCGGTAAGTGGGGTGGCTAGGCAAGGAAGAAGATTTTTGTACCCATGTAATGCAGGGAAAGGGGGAGTGTATTTTTCTGTAGACTTTGCGCTACAGGAGAGGAGATATTTTTCTGAATAGTAATTTGTGTGTGCCAAACAACAAATCTTTTTGTGTGTTTTTTTGTGTTTAGAGGAGGAAAGTTTTAGTATCTCAAAACTTTGAGTTTGTGTGTTAGTTTTCTGATCAATGTCAACCTTTGAGTTGTTTTGATTGTCTCTAAATGCAGTTTTGGCATATATAATTATTACCATGACTATCATTTAGACTTTGAGATTTTGTTATTCGTGAATTTGGAAAGAGAAATTTGTCCTCTCTGCACTCTTTTTTTAATGAAATGATTGGACAAATGGACTTTGTGTCATTTATTTACTATCTCCTTTCAGTTAGTTAGATTCTTCGCATCTATGTTGTGTTTACGGATAGATGTTTGTAAGCCTTTATTGCTTTCAAGTTAAAAGCATTATCATTTATAGTTTAGTTGATTCATCATAAATCCTACACGGGGAGCTGTACCTAGATAATTCAGAGGGTGCTTATGCTCTTCAATAGAAAAGTAACCCAACTTTTGGTGCTAGTTGAGTCTTCTTGTTTGGGATTTTCAGGGTTATTTTGTAGGTTTTCTTGGAAGACAAATCTGTTCACCAACACATCCTCTAGATTTTTATTGCTCTCTTCCAAATTTTCCCTCACAAATTTCAGTTCTGCCTCCATATGTTCTTGCTAAACAATTGCTTCTTTAGAGGATGAATTTTTTATCCTTTTCTCTAATTCTTTGCACCTGTTATCTGCTACTTTCTCCTTTGCCTTTTCATTTTCCAGGTCTGCCTATAAATTTTCTATTTTACCCTAAAGCTTTCCATTTTCTCTCTCCAACTTCATCACTGAACTATAGACAACTTGGTTGGTCATTTTTGACACATTTATCTTGTCCACATTTTAAATTTTTGATAAATCCATTTGGAGGGTGCTAACTTGAAATTCAGATGGATTTATTTGACTCTCTGGTGGATTGTTATCTCTAGCTGGGGGCATAACAACCATGAACTCCATAATTTCATTCTTTGGGTCATATGTGGGAAATAACCTATTTGATGCAGGTTCTACACACAAGCTGCAGCAACTGCATCCCTCTTCAATGTCTTAGTATTTTTTCTATTCCTATTTTTTGTTTGTTCAAAGTTCGTTACAAAATCATTGTAACGAAAATTAGGGTTTTCTGACACAATTGAATGTTTGAAAGGTAAAATAGAACTTGCAGCTATGTATGAGATTCCACATGTGGTTCTAATAATTGCACCATGAGGATTAGCAACAGTAACACCCTGACCCATTACAAGTGGAGTATTTGGACAGTTTGAAGGGTTTTGTCCTGAAGGAGTGGCAATTGTTGGACTCACAGTCACAGACACCATTAGCATTGTTGTCATAACCTTTTTCTTCTTTACACTGCCTTGACCTCTGGGATCCACTAATTTTGTGTCTAGTTGTAATGTCCTTTTCGGACCACTAGTACTACCCATGCCATCCCCACCACTGGTAGTGGCACTTGATTCAAATTGAATCTGAGTGCTTGGCAAAGGTGGAATTGGATTTGAAGCTGGAACAAATGAAGGTGCAAGGGTATGAGACTGAGTAGTACCTTTTTCTGATGAACTTCCAATTACTGGTCCACTTGCACATTTTGGTGGAGCGGGTGTGGCAAGTGGATACCAATTCCCTTCTCTTGTGGGACCCAAACCACCCCTACCTAGAAAACCCATTTTTTATACCATCTCTGCCCCTTTACCATATTTTTCTTTTATGGACGCACTGACTCCAGTAGCAATTGTCACAGAATCCCACCCATCAAAACCAATATCTTGATCATCATAATCACTATGATGTGCTTGACCAAGATGCTCCGCATTCCACAAATCGCTAAATATTTCATCCTCGCCTGGATCATAAAGATCTCCAGAGGTCATTGGCCCGCTGAGATTCTTCCTCATTTCCCAAAAATCTTTAATTTTTGTTGCAATCCAATTATCATCTTCACATTGAAGCATTATTTTGTTTGAAATAGTTTTTGTAGATGGTTTAGCAGCTTGCTTATAGAAATTGTAGGATGTCTTTTTCTACTCTTTTACTTTATGCTTTTGCAATGCAATAATTTGTGATGTTAATTCCTATATTGAAATATTATTTTCAGTGGCGTATTTCTCCATCTCTTTTTTGACCTCATCATAGGACTCCATGTTTTTAAATTTTTCTATCAATGGCATACTTTCATGTTGACATTTGATTGCGGAGCTCCCATTCACTCTAAGCTTTGATTCAATTATGTTTAGTGGATCATACTGCCAGTAACTCTCAACAGCAAAGTGAAAAATTGAAAAAAAAACCTCTGCCACTTTGAATCCTCTTCTCTCAAATGTGAACCCTCCCAATGAGAAAGGCAAGGAATGAAATATCATTTTATTTTGCTGACCATTAAAGAGTGCATCTGTGCTCTAAATCAGCCAAACATATTCCAATGCAAAAACCCTCTCGGTAACATGTATTGGATGTTTGTAGGGTTCTACCACTAAACCGTAAAACCTTAACATAGTGTAGCCTTCCATGAAGTACCAGTCAACCAATTGTATTTGACTTCTGAGTTGAATGCAATCTCTACAAGACACAGGTAATCTAGGCAATAGAGTGCCTATAATTTTATGATACATAGGTGCAAAAAAGAAGTCTACAAAATTTTTATAGTTCCTTCTGTTATCACTCATCCTTATTTGAGGTGTCCATTCATGTAGTGTATTTTGGACCTGACTTTGAAGCTTGTTTGTCTAAAATATTGCACGATGCTTTGCTAAAAGAAGATAGCACAAGTAGGTTGTGAACCTAAATGTCTTCCGTGAACCTCTTTTAATCATTAGCAATTGTTCTTGCATGTAATGAACAGTGTGCTCAATAAAATTATATTTTACTGGTTCAGTTTGACAATGAATCTGAAAAATCATTTCAAGAATGCTGCCACCCACTTCTTTGTTACTATCCAATCCCAAACAAAATGCTAGCAAGGAAATACTATCCTGAACCCATTGCACAAAAATATCATAATCATAAGGAGGCTTATGATCTAGATCCAGACTAGAACTGCTTGTTATTCCTCTGATATATGAATCTTTCCTTTTTGCATATAAATTTTCATAACTCTCTGTCAGCTTTCCTAGGTCAATGTGCACATTTGATTTTTGTGCTTCAAACCCTAGGTTCAATAGACTAGCAAATTCAGTCTCTATTATCGACAAAATTTCCTCCTAAGTATTTTTATTGACAATTGCTTTTCTATTTTCATCATAATTTTGGGTGCAGAGCATGAAAATTTCTAGACAAGGGAATACTTGAGCTAACGCCATGCATGCTGACCCAACAACCCACGGTACAATTTTATTTGTATTTGCCTTTAACGTGCTGTTAAATGGACAAAATTTTGAAACCTTCATTGGATCTTTACACTTATTTTCAAGTGCAAATCTAATTTCCATGATTCCCTTGTTTCCATGGATAAAAAGATAAAAAATATCATGGAATTCATCAGTGAAACCTGGTGTTTTAACCAGTTTGTGGAAGTCTATTATCTTTGTTTTCTTTCTTTGCCCTTTACTCATACTCTTGGTATTTGTTTTTCCCATCATGGACAGTGGTATACTAGTGACAGCTATAATTTATAGGCATGTTTGAAAATTCAACCCTAATTCTACAACTACAATCTAAACAGTAAATCTCTAGATTTGAAAAATTTAAAGGCGGGATGTGGGTGTTCAGGATTTTACCCAGAAATTCAATTTGTGCAGACTGTGAGTGGGTAGAGAGTTGAGAGACTCTGTTGCATTCCTCAATCCTCAACCTAGAAGCTGTTACCCGTAACCCCTTTTTGAATATCCGATTCTCCAATACAGTATACTATAATACTAGTAATCTAACTAAAAATATAAAAAAATTAGGTTAAAATTATACAATAGTGAGTAGTATTGAATTGTCAGTTGTGACTCGTCACTTGTGTTAAATTTTACAGTCACTCGTGTTAACTTTTATTGCTTCTCCATATATCTGAGGTCACTAGGACACGTCTCACTTAATTGTTTGGTCTGCGGTCAAATTGAGCTTTTTACTAATTAAATGTTAAGTTACTCCAATTACGATTTGAATTAAACTTAGCTTAGTGTACACATGTCATGATTGTGGAATAGGTTTACACTCATCATCGAATGACACTGATTGAATGAGTGTACATGTGTCGTTATTTTAGAATAGGATTACAAAAATGGGATTTCTTTTGTCTTTCGGCCTGAAATACAACATTCATCGTTGATCTCTGCTCATCCAACGGTCAGTGGCAGTCACCATCATTTGTAATTGTGGTGGGTCCCATTTATTTACTTTGAATTATATCTATCGGATGACACCGATTGTGTGAGTGGTCATGAGTCATCCGATTGAATGAGTGTACACGTGTCGTGATTTTGGAATCAGATTGCAAAAATGAGATTTATTTTTCCTTTCAGCTCAAAATACACCCTACGTCATAATCATTGATCTCTGCCCAACCAACGGTCGTTGGCAGTCACTATCATGTGTGGCAGGTCCCATTTATTTACTTTGAATTATATTTATTGGATGATACTAATTGTGTGAGTGGTCACGTCACCACGTGTCGTCCGATTGAAAGAGTGTACAAGTGTCATGATTTCAGAATAGGATTGCAGAAATGGGATTTCTTTTACCTTTTGGCCCAAAATACATCATACATCATTGATCTCTGCTCATCCAACAGTCTCTAGAAATACAGTTACACGTAACACCATATGCCAAACATTTATTAAATTTAAATAAGATTAAATATTAAAACTGTCTAATATAAAAATAACTAATTAAATTTAAAATATTGCAATCACAGATAATTGTCTAATACTCTAATTATTTATTAATTTATTACTAACCATAATTTATAAAATGATTTAAACTTTTACAATTCCACATTCGTAGTCGCACACATGACACGTAATGATAATTACATTTGTCATTGACATGGAAAAAATTAAGTTAATACTTTTAAATAAATCACACACATACATTAAACATTGTTACATTTTTTCTGGTTCATAATACATATTATATGATATCATAGATTCACACATCGATTTGGAATGTCAATGGGCATATAATTTATTATTTATTATTTATCATAAGTAAAGTCTAAGGTCTAAGGTCTATAGATTTCTTTAAAAAATTGCAATTAAACAATATGAAGTCTTCAGATTTCTTTATAAAATTGCAATTAAACAATATTTATGCAGACAATCTATTATCTCACATACCGATATGAGTATTGTTTCCCAAGGAAGATAGAAAAATTACAATAATTATTAAGAGTCAAACAACAAAAATTTTATTAATTATTTCAAAAATCTACACTAATATTATAATATACTTTATAATTATAGATTTTAATAGATAACTTTAGACTATAGTCGCACCGTAAACACCTACAAAATGGGAAGTATGTTTACCCACAAAATGGGTAGTATCCAGATTCCAAATAGTTAGAAAATTTGTTGCCACAAGGGCACTGATTGATCATATAAGAAAAAACAAAAAAATAAAATGAAATGTGGAAAACCATTTCAAGAACATAAACACTAAGGGTCTTCATCTCCATCCCTATATGAGAAGAATTGTCTGTTGAGGATAACCTCCCTAAATTCATCGAGCTAGTTGTAGTCCGTCTCCTCGAAGTCGTCGAGGTGAAACCACTTCCGTAGGAAGTCCCTCCCCATCCGCGCCCACTTCCGATGCCGCGTCAGCTGCCTTTCATTAAGGTTCAATAGGAAGGGTTGCCTTTCCACATTGCTGCCTCGCTGGATAAGCTTTTCAATTTCATTAGCCCAAGAGATACCCAACCCTGATTCTGCGAAGACAATGACTAGGACATCATCCACCAGAGATTGATCATTGAAAAAATTTCGCAGTAGCATAAGCATGTCTACCTTATCTCCTCCAAGGTCAAGAATAGACGTCGGGAAGCGGGACGTAATGTCCGTGCTGATGCGGTATCTCTTCTCGTTGCGAATGAACTCATGGTCGAGCACCATCAACACAATATTGTTAATGAAAGAGCCTACTTCCTTTCAAATAGAAGTGAGTACTTCATCTGGTATCCTATCTAAAAATGGCTTTTTCTCATCAGTAGATGTTGTTCTAAACCTGATTGGTGTGTCCATCTCTGCCTAAACTTAAAACCTAAATCTTCAAACTACACATAAAATTGAAATTTGAGGGCCGAGGCTAAAAGACAAAAGCAAATTGAAATTGATGAAGAAGCAAGCAAGAATGTCTATTAATATCCCTGTGAATCCATATCTTCCATATCGTTAGGTAAATCATTCCCATTAATGCATTAATGCAGGAGTGTGGGAAATTACTAATATAGCCAGTGGTCACTATACTAATAACTATAGTTGTACTAGTACAATTTGGGAAACCGTGTGAATTTCCTAATGGCTAAAGAATGTCACTTCCACTCTGACAAGACATTCATTTCAAGAAACTGTGCCCGAGATAAAACTCTATCCATTGATCTACATCAATCAATGGTCTCGAATAATACGTTTACAAATTAGGGTTCTAAATAAACAGGTTTCAGGTACGTGTCAATGGTATCAATGCTCATAGTTGATAGTACAATGTACATACCACATGCAGTTGCCAAATGTACATGCCACTTGCAGTTGCCAGTGACGGCAGACAACTCCTCTACCAAAGAGGCGATATTAACTCGATGTGACTGGTAGTCTAGAAATTGTCATTATTAGATGTTTTATGTATTGCCATTTGGAATTTGATAATTTTAGATTTTAGTTTTACTTTAAAGTTTAAAGAATAACTACTTTAAAATTTCACAATTCGATAGTCGCACAATCACACATGTGACATGATACATGCAAAAGTTAATTTATGTTACTGTCAAATAAATAATGCTAAATAAATAACATGTTGCCATGCATTAACAATTTAACACTTGTTTGGTTCATTTTCAATTTCACAAATTATAAAATCACAGATGTCACGACTCACACATACATATTTTACAATTAAATCCATAAAAACAAACTGAAATGAAGTTGCAAAGTTTTCACTAATATTTTCTTTAAATTTACAATATTCAGAATTTCAAACTTGGAGACTTTCACAGTTTCACTTGAAGTGCTTACAAAACGTTAAAGACAAAACCTACAACCTACTATAGTGAAAATTTTAAAATTTTCAGACGAAGGCCATAGGGACACAACACTAAGGATTTTCCCCTCCATCTAAGTAGAACTTTTTAGAGATGACAAGCTCTACGAATTCATACAACCATTCATAGTCCACCAATTCATCCAACAAAAACCATTTGCAAAGAAAATCCCTACCAATCTACGCCCATTTCCTATGGTGCGTCAACTGTTGAGCATCCAGGTTCAAAAGAAAAGGTTGAATGGCTACATCTTCATCTGGCTTGAAAATCTTGTGTATATCACTTTCCCAAGGGATCCCCACCCCTATTTTTGCATAAACAACAACCTCAACGATGTCACCTAGGAATTCATGTTTGAATAGCTTCCTTAATAGAAGGAGCATATCCACCTTCTGTCGCCCAAGGTCCAAAAGAGATGCCAAAAAATGGGATGTAATGTCTGTGTTAACTCAGTACCTATCGACATTTTCCAAAAATTGATGACCTAGCACCATCCTCACAGCCTCATTTGTGAAGGCTCCAAACTCCTTGCAAACTGATTCAAGGGTTTGGTTTGAGACCAGGCCCAAAAAGGCCTTCTGTTCCTCCATAGATGTGCTTATCAAATGGATAGGAGTGTCCATCTTCAAATAAACTCTACCACAATATCTAAAATTATACTAATACAACCTAAAAACCAAAACAAGAGGCAATCTTTCAAGCACTAGCAAAGGCAGACCCAAACCAAAGGAGAATTGAAGAAGAAGGAAGCATAGATCATCTATAAATAGCCCTTAATTCTTTCTCTAACCTAATTAATTCATTTGTCCTTCAAAATTCTGTAAATCTTTCATATTAAAAGCACGAGTGTGTGAAATTAGAAATAGCCAGATTTAGTGTCAGTGATAAAACATTTCTTTTATTAACGACAACTGTGATACATTATCAACCGTCCACCTAAACAGATGTAAGACTTGATACGTGTAAATAATGATGTCATTACGTGATGTTGCATTAATTAGATAATAGTTATGGTGTAGATTAATTAAACTTCAACCATTCATCTAGGATCATCAAACGGTCTCAAATAAGGCATTTAACATTATAAAATGATGGATTTTACTGTTAGGTTGTGTGTCGATGTAAATTTTTGTGCCTATGGATACCAACATGTGTTTAATCTGCAAACAATTTATTAGTTGGCATTGGCCCACATGACGCATTGACAAGTCCCATATTTTGAAAATCGCCAATCAAATATTTATTTTTCCCATACTTAATGATAGATTAGCCAAAAATATATATTTTTTTTCAAAAGGCACATAAAATTCGTCAACACAATTATTTTTTTACCCTTCAACAAAAAATCATTTGCCTCATATATTATAATGTATTTAATTCAAAAGAAACAAATTCGCCTCACACAATATATATTTTCCCCACATTAATGTATTATTCACCAGGATTTTATGGAATTTTCATTGGGCAGGGAAAAAATCGCCTTCGCCTTTATATTATTTTGCTAATTTGGAAAAAAAATTCGCCATCATCAAGAAAAAATTCCCCCTAAATTAATGTGCGATTCGCCAAGATTTTACACTTTTTACTAGGAGGGGGTTTCTTAAAGTTATCCATGATACACACATATGTATATACACATATGTGTATATACACACATGTATATATACATCCTCATAGCAATATAATATACATCTTTATAGTTGCGGATTCCACGAATTATTAAATTTGCTTTTATAAAAATTGGAATTGGAATTCAAAATTCCAATTCCACCTATTTAAGTGGAAGATGATATTCCCATTTTTGGGGCAAAATGAGAATTTTGGAATTCCAATTCCATTGTTTTCCATGGACCCAAACATGGAATTTGGCATTATCCAAAATTAGATAATGCTAATTCCAGTCCAATTCCTGCCCCCAAACGGTAAGCTTTGACTGCTTAGTAAGCGTGCCATGGGGTCCACCCAGCCGGATCCCCTTCCGTAACCGTGAAAACAATTTCTGAAATAATTTTTATAAGATCTTGTGATCACAAGTGTTCATCAATACACGTATGTAAAATGTGAAGTGCATACATGGGCCACCCATGAATAGTTAAATGAAGTGCCTCAAAGAGTCGTGAAATTATTGATAGATGTTGGACAAAAATGCCTAATGAGATGTCATCCCATGGAATTAATAATTCCAAGAGAGGCTTTGAAATAACAGAATGTGATGATATCTAGAGAAAATCAACATAATTAGTGGGAGTTACCAAATTAAGTAGATTTTTGTTCCTTGTGAGCTTGCATGTAGCCTTGAAACATTTGTTTTATATAGAATCCTCAATGAGAAAAGTTAGAAAGCAAAAAGTAGACAAAGAGTTGTAATGGAATCTGAAGTGTCCGACATTGATGTTGATTTATCATAGTCTTCCAAAAATAATAAAATAGGAATGCAATATCAATACTGAATTGGGCATTTTTGCATCTAAAGATGCTAGGCTCAACTCCCTTACAGAGAAAGCAAAGAAATAGACAATCAAAAAAAATTTATTGGAATTTGTGGTCCTATTGTTGCAAATATTTTAAGAGAATTTTCTTTTTTGTACAATTTTCTAAGATTGCAGACTTCAGCTATGCTATCTCTTTACAAGTTAATGGTTGTTGACTCTTTCTTTTGTGATGTCAACATATTGAAACAGACATTGTGTATACAGGTCACATGCTTCATATGGGAAAAACCATATTACATTTAAGTCTTGTTATTAGTTCTACTTTTATAAAATTTATTATTAAGAACAACCCATGATAATGTATATACTTAATTCATTAGTAGCAGATTGAAGATAGATGCAAAATTTTGATCAGAGCTTCCAAATCAATGATAGAAGTACCCATTGTGGACTTTTAGATCCCGTTACCACCTACTCTACTAAGATCTTGCACACTTGTTTTAAAATCTTCAAAATTCTTTTAAAAAATTACCTCTTTGATTCTTTTCCTTAGTTGAGCAAGTCCTTGAGAGATGAGACTTCTCAGTGTGCCTCCAAACTACACCTTGTTTGAAGTTATATTGTGCCCCTTTCCAGTTTCAACTAAATTCACTGAAAATAACTACATTGAAACAAGGAAAAACTTTAATAACATTCATCATCTTGGAGAAGATGGTCTGGAAATGCTAAAAAAATGTGAAGGAAAGTCTAAAGCTTAATGATATCAGGTTCCCACCATCCAAAATGAATATTGTAATTTTTTTTAGATAAGATTGTGTGAGAGATTTTTTATCAATATTTTGAATCACATTTCATGATCTATCATGAAGATAATGATAAAGAGCCTAAAGAGATAAAACATCTGCATTAGTAATGGATCATAGACTATGATCAAAACCTTGATGAAAAAATATCACACAATCTAATTGATAGGGAGGTTGGATGAGCCAATCACAAGCTCATGCTCTTAGTCTTTCAATAGACTTTAAGGTGCCTTCTCTACACACCTATTGACCTATAGGATCTTTTCAAGGTTCTTCATCCCTTGGTCTCCTTAACCAACCCAACTACCAAGAAAGAATTACCAAACCAAGTCCTCTACTTGGTGCATACTAACTTTCAACTCACTAACCCTTCAACTCACCTAAAGGACTTCCACCCCCATTCTTGTAAGGTACTCTTGTAGATGTGAGGAGGTGCTCTTTGACATTTCAATTTGATCAACTAGAGGTGTTAGGAGTCCCTCCTAATTCAACTTGATAGTCAATTTCTGCAATTAGCTTCAAAATAGACCTAATGGCTAGTAGCCCTATTAGGTCTCCTATTCTGAGAAAGTAGGGATTTTCACCACTTCTTTCCAAAGTGATCCTGCAAATTTTCTTTTGTTTCTAGGTTCATTTTCCAACCTCTCAAATATTTTTGTGGTCTTAGGGTCCCAACCTTCCGTACAATGCCCTAACCCAAAATTTGTGGTTTTAGGAGGGTTTTAGGACTTCACTGGCTTCTTGGCTACTTTGCAAGTTTTAGACTCCAATCCTAATTGGCTTGACCTTCTCCTCTTCACCAATTCTTTATAAGACTCCCAACTTCAACTCCCAATATCTGATTGGGTCTTTATCTCACACCTCTACAAGTTATGCACTCTACAACAATGTCTTCCCAAGTCAGGCTCACCACTGGCTCACCTAGGGAAAGACCTTAAAATTTCTTCCCCTGAATTTGAGGGCCCAAAATCCTATACATGTTATGTACATGGATTCTACTCACTATCCCCAAGAGGTGGTATAGATTGAATGATGGGATAGTGAGCTAGGTCTCCGTCTTTACAAATTGCCTAGTTAAAACCAATGACAATGCAAAACAAATCTATTTACAGAAAACTCAATAAAGAACCTCAAAACACCAAACCAATGGAACACAAAAATACTAAAAATAACTATCCTAAGCCATGGATGAGATACAGTATCAAATATAATTTATTTACATGTTACTATAACTCAATAACTAACAAATGCACTAAAAAACAAGCACATCTCTGTATTTAGCTTCCAAAACCAATTCCGTACAATAGGTGTCTAACCTTGGGATTAGGTCATAAAATGTCCTAAATAGGACAACCATGTATTTGGTTTCTTCTTAGGGCCCTTCTCCACCATTTTGGCAAACTTGGACAATGTTGTCCGAGCAACTTTTAAAAGTTGCAAAAGTTGTTGAGCAACTTTTTACATCTTTATGCACTTTTTCACAACTCAATGCAAATGAGATTAAAAACACCTCTAACCTCATCCTAGACTTCTATCTTGGTTCACACATGATTCCAAGCATCTCCAAGCCTTGATGACATCATGATGACATCATCATCACTTCTAACCAATCAAGAGGCTTTACACCATTTTAGCCCCTAATTGCAACTTTCTAAGGACTTAAGACTTAACTAGACCCTAATCCCTATTGTACTCACATGATCAACATGACCTTATGAAATAAACAAAATACCTCAGAGGGATTCACACAAAAAAATTGCATAGGATTGACTTACCAACCCATGGGTGCTCCCACAGCACTAATGCACAAACACTTGTTGAAGTCTAAAGCTATCATTCCTCCTTTTATTAACTCTCTTATCAAAAGTATTGAACCTAATAGACATCATTTTGGGAAAAACTTGTTGTATTTCTTAAGTATATTTTTCTATAAGTATAAATATATATGGCCAAACTTTCAAAGGAAACAAATTCTCATTAAACTTCTATGTGAAGTGCAAACTTTTGTGGCATACTAATTTTAAAATAAAAAAATCTTGAAATGTCACCACAAAAAGAGTAGAAAAGATGCACATACTTGATTGTCAAGGGGATCCATCTCCCTAGAAATAATCTGTTGTAAACTAAAAATTATAAGTGACACAGCTAAAATAGGATTTGCAGTCCTATGTGGCATAGTAGCATGACCACCTTTTCCTGTTATAACAGCTTCAAAAACACATGAACTGACCAAAATGGGTCTTGGGCTTGAAGATATAGTCCATGTTGATATTTTAGGTGTAACATGCATTGCAAATATAAATTTTGCATCTCCAAGTGCAAATTAGTAATAAAAGAGCTTCCTGTAAGGCCTTTTCATTTGAACTGGGACAAAGTTTTATAAGAGTAGCCTAAAGCTATATTGCTCATCATTTCTCACTGGAATACTTCCTTTCCCACTGTCAATACTGTGAGCAGAAATAACATAATATATGATTTCTATCACAATAAATTCCTTTAAGAAATATAAAGGTAACTCCCTTTTTTCACCTCCATTGATTTGGGATTTTATGTCAAAGGCCAAATGTTCAGCCTTAATTTGGGATTTTCAATGAATCTAAATTTTTAATTTTCCATTTATAGAATCTAATACTTTCGCAATAGTTTTCTTCCACCATCCAATCATGATGCAGTCCAAGCTCAGAGGATCCAATGAAGGACTGTCCAAACTTGCAGCCAACAGTAAGAACACACAACAGAAACAACACAACACAAGATATATCAATATCAAATTTATATTATCTCATAATGCAACATGCCAGGTTGTAAGGCCTTCCTGGTTAGGGCCAATTACATCAATAGATTCAACAAGATTTTTCAGGATCCAACTTGTGCTCGCAAGCTACCAAGAAATCTGCAATCTCTGTCTACCCACTTACAACTATCTGCAATAACTTACAGTCATTCAACTTACTCTGCCATCCTCTATCTATCTTCCAATGCCTCTATCTCTCTTATGTACTGTCTAAACATCAACCCATACCCTCTTTTATAGACACTTGCCACAAGTCATCCTGTAAATAACAATTAAATGACCAAGTCAACCATACACTCTACAATGAACAAATATTAAATACACCAGTCAGCTACAATTAATAGCAAAATTTATAGGAGAATGCACCAACATAGATTTAGGTCCACACAATATTCCAATGAGGGACTCCACATTAATTATGCCACCAAAATTAAATATAGAAGTCAGCTAGATCAGGATAAACAACTCGGGAAGAGATCACCAAAAAATAGCAACCACTCGGTAAAAGCATACGAGAGCAACAAAAACAAACTCGGGGAAAGCATACCCAAGCAACAAAAACCAACTCAGGGAAAGCATACCCAAGCAACAGAAACCAACTTGGGGAAAACATACCCAAGCAACAAAAACCAACTTAGAGAAAGCATACCTGAGCAACAGAAAGCAACTCGGGGAAAGCATATCCAAGAAACAAAAATTAACTCCAAGTAGCCAACAAACACCAAGACCCGTCGGTAAAGAAAGATAGAAAGAGTACCTGAGTAATAGGGTAACTGAGCACTTCATCGAGCAGTCTCCAAACAAGTTAAAGAACAAAAGCAAACATATTTTTGGTTGAGCAGGATTTCCAACTATCCCAGGATGCTCTGCATCAGACACCCTAGGTGCGAAAAGATGTTCTTAGTAGCTGGATAAACATCTTTCAGGATTTAGCACGTTGATCCCAAACTAGTTCTTGATATACATGTCTTCCAATTCCTTGACTGACACACTCTTCCCTCAGTTCTTCTTTTGTTTCCCTTCACCAGTAGTACTTGCTGATTTATCTTCATATATCTACACTCTCATGTCTGCACCAATACCTGCAACCATTTCAGATCTACTACCTGAACCGCCTCACAATAGGTGTGGAATAATCATGCTCAAAGCCTTTCTTAGGAATAGTTTATTCAATATAAGGACTAATTCTCCCACTCTAAGGTGCATTTAACTTGTCAACCTAGGGACATATACTTGAAATGGTCGGCACAGTATGTGCACTAGGTTCCGTAAAGAGTCATTATGCTTATGTTGCAGGAAGGTAAGAAATACATAAAAGAAACCTACACTAGTGCTGCAGGAAAATAATACACTTATCTCCTTACTGAAATGAATGCTAGAAATCACAAACTCTACTTAAACATATACTTTCAACCTAGAACATCCATTATAACTATTCTTGCAGATGTTGTAGGAACATTCACAAAGTACAATGCTACAAGAAGAAACTATAATGTCTATCTGAAATACTAGAAATATTGGAAATGCCAGAAGTAAATCTACTCTACTCTAATCTATTCCACCTCCCAAGTGGGCCCCCTTGGTTGGTTTCTGCTAATCTATTAACACAGAATGTAAACCAAGAATTACTTCACTATATTTCAAAAACTCATTACATAAGAACAATACATGAAACTTAAAACAACTTGCTATAAGATATAACAATTTTCTTCCAAAAAATTTCTCTCTAACTTTCTTCTAACTACAAATTATCAGTCCAATCCCTATAAATAGAGGATCGAACACTTATTACAAAATAGAAAAGAAACTATCTTGCCGAAAACATGTCGGAGAAGAAGATGGAAACACAACAGCCCGCGGTGTGGGTAATAAAGCTTGGGCGACCAATTCAACATAATAAAGTGCAGAGGGAATATAACAGCACTACATCCCCGCATCCTGGAATAGTGGCTCCTCTATTGTAGCAGTTGTGTCTCCTGGTGCTGTGATGATCACTCCGCCGTAGCTGGACCTCAATAGTCTTCCTTGAATGCTATCGACCACTCTCCAGCTGCTTCCTTCCCTGACAAGTTAGTTGTGATGTAGAAATATTCATGCAACAAGCTTAATCAAATTAAATCCAGATATTAGAACATATATTCTGATGGTTATATGAAATACTGCACTATATGTATAATATTGGCAAAATATGTCACAAATATCTACCCATGGTTTATCAATTCTAACTGGACTTTATCACAAGTTTTAACTGGCTAGGTCCACAAATGTCTTGATAGAAATTAGAATAGAGTATTTAAAATTATACAAAATAAAGGCAATAATTTGGCCTCATCATCTGCCCCTTGGTTAATCAAATGCTTTTCCTTGAGAATTGCATCTTCTAGCAATTGACCTAAAGTCACCAACTTCAATTCTTCCTCGCCTTTGGCTCTTGAAGGAGTAGTGGAATCCTCTTTTTCTTTCCCAAACTTCCCTTATGTGATCCTCCTGCAGCCTGTCAAGCCTGGCAGTGTTGATGTCATACAGGGGCCAAAGGAGCATGGGCTGCTGCATTGCGAGCGAACACCAGAGTTCCTGCCTGATTTTCCTACCCAGCTCGATATATCTTGGTGCTCAGTGTATGGCTACTTCAAGGTTAATGGGGCTATGTGGCTTTGACCTTTTGAATGCCTCTGATAATCTTCTCCACCTACTTCTGGCACCGGTTAAGGCTCTTTGGAAGACAAAATAAGACATTTTGTCATATTCTTCATACACATCTATTTTGAGCTTGAAAATTTTATCTCTTATTTCCTTTTTAACATTCTCATATGTCAGTTTGAACCAATCTCTCAGGAATTCTTCAGGTTGACTACTTTCTGCTCTTAATGGTAGGGGTTCCGATTTCTCCAATTCTCTGTAATTCTCTAGTTGTCTATCATAGTTGGCCTTGTTGTGCATCCAAGATATTAGGGCCCTTAGGTGTATATCCCCCATGTAAAGTAGGGGGTTCCATTCATTCTTTGTAGGGATGATGAAATTATGCACATACAACTCATAGAGTAAGTTTTGTTGCCATGATGGAAGGGTCTGGTATAAACCATAAAATTCCTAGGCTGATTTGAACTCTGCGTTTACATCCTTAAGGGTCATCATCAATTGGAATAAGAGGAATTTTTCTTTTAGATAGATGGCATAGACCCTAGGTGGCAGTCTACAAGCGATTATCTAGTCAGTCAGCTTAACAGCATGTTCCATCCTTTGTTTCTGTCTTGCCAATTGATCTTTTAATTCTACAATTTCATCTCCTTGTTCTGCTATTACTTTCTGCAATTTCTTTTTCTCTTCTCCCCATAGAATGGTTGTCAACACATGCTTATTATATAACTAGAAGAGAAGCATTTGTGTAATCATCTAAAAATGGTCATCTAGACTATTAGCCCCTTTCTATCATTATTTGCTAAAATCCTCAATTGCTCATTCTTGATAAAATCCTAGCTTTGTCATTTATTCGATTATTTTTGGGCTAACCATTTTATCCTAAGTCTTTATTTATTTAAAAGGAATTCCCTCCCCTT
>MU227866.1:713554-747645 GCA_018584345.1 Thuja plicata | reverse complement strand
AAACCAGGAAGCAATAGAACCAACAGGTGAACCCCCCCATAATGCTGAACTAGGAGAGGTGACAGGAACACTGAAATGCAGTACCAGAAATAGCTGCAGAAGAAGAACCAGGAACACCAACAGTGCAGCAGAAGCACACACACAAGATAAACGGCGGTGTCATAGACACACAACATGGGCTAATGTCATGGAAGGTACGCTCACTTGACAAAGGTGGATGCGCCTAAAGTGGCATAAACATCATAACCCCCTATGGCACTTTATAACAGAGTGCGAGTACTAAAACTGAACCAGGTGAACAAGATCCCAGAAATGTAGAAGAAGGAACTTTATCTCAGTGTGTTTATAGAATAAAGAATGCATCAGAAGGAGCATACAAGCTTAGAAGTTAGAAAGAAGAGTGAGCTATGAACTCAGAAGAAGAGATCCCAGGACCTGTAGAACCAAGCAATCCACCAGAGTGCATAAACTGTAAAACTTAGAGGAGAGAAAACTTGGAGCAGAATCTAGAAAAAATACCTCTACCACTGAATAGCACACTGAACCAGCTTTCTGACGATATCTTGTTTGCCTAAAATGGAGTCCGGATGAGCCAGATATGACTCCCGGAAGGCAAAAAGAAACATAAAACTTCAACAGAAAAAAATGTTGTTGAAATAGTGGACCCAAAATTCCTAATCACCATAGTCAGAAAGAGCTCGGAAAGAGCTTTCCGACAATATAAAGAAGTCCAAAAAAGACCTCCGTATGCTCCCTGTAGAGCGAAAAAGGTGAAAAGGGCTCAAAAATGCCCAACAGAACTGGTTTTAAGCCCCAGGGGCTAAAAAAATAGGCCCCCGGACGCATGGCAGGCTCCGGGGGCTGGGCCGAAGCCCTAGGACCCGCATGTGACCAGGCGCTATAGTGCATAAGCCCCCGGGTTAAAACAAAACATCGCGCCACCAGAGGAGCGGTGGGCGGGCGACGGAGTGAAGTGCTCGGTCGGTGGAGCAGGGTGGTCGAGCGGCGGGGGCCGTGTTGTGTGAGCAGGGACCGGCGGGGGAGCCGCGGTGGTGGCGGGCCGAAGAGTAGAGTGGCGCCGGCGGGGCGATGACAACGGCGGCTGGGCCGCAGTGAAAAAGAGGGTGGCGCTGCCGGCTGGGCCGAGCGCCGGTGGCACGGTGGCGGCCCGGTGGTGGCGCCAATTTAAATACACTGTGCGCGGAGAAAAATAATTAAAAAACAACATTTTTTAATTTTTTTTTCTCGTTTCTCGTGCCGTACGACCCTTGAAGGCCGAAAAAAATTCACCAGATGCCCCGGTGTCCAAAATGGACAAACCTTATATGGATTCTGGGGTTTTTGGGCCTTCTGGATGCAATGGTAGTGTCCATTTGGGCCCAAAGTGCCTCAAAAAATAGAGACCCCCCAGAATCAATGAAGAATGCCAGAAAAAGATGTGAAACCTTCAAACCCTTGCCTGCTTCAACAGAGAACGAACAGTCGGATGTAGGAGAGCTCTGATACCATGTAAGATTTGCTGAACTGCAAATTAACCCAAGAAACCTGCATGCAAACACTATCACAAGAAGAAGCAAGACAGAAGAGAAAGAGAGCTATGGCGGCCAAAAAGCCAGAGACTGAAAAACCATGTTGAAAGAAATGATTTCTATATTCAACTATCAAATGATTACAATCTCTATAATGAAATGAAAGAAGTGAATCCTTATAAAAGGAAACACAAAACCCTAAAGGTGAAAACCCTAGAGAAATTATAAAGCGCCTAAGTGAAACTTAAGCCTAGAGTATGATAGACTAATAATTAAATGATTTAATTATTAGCTAACTATGACTACTCTAACAACTAAGGCAGTTTCTGTGCAAGCTAGCTAGTGAGTTATAGGGGTTTCTTCTTCACGGTTCAGAACATCCTAATGACTAGCTCCTGGGTCATTTTGACATACATTTGGCTCAGCTTCACACTCATCTAGATTTTGAGAAATGTCTAGAATCTCAGACTAGCTGGGAGAATCATCTGGAACAATATGAATAGGAGTTTCCTCCTCAAATTGTTTGGGGGAAGCAGACTGGCTTTTGATGGGTACTTTAGGAATCTGCCCTCTCATCCTAGAGCTTCTTCTTATAGGGGTTTCCTCAACCTATACAGCCTTTTTCTTACTAACCCTCTTTTGTTTCTCTATTGCAAGAGTAGTGGCTGTAGGAGTAGTGGCTACAGAAATAGTCACTGCAAGAACTGACTTCATTTTCTTCCCTCTTGAGATTGTAGGGTTTCGTGGCTCAGCTGCAGGAACCGAAGTTTCTACCTCTAACTTCCATTTTCATTTTGTTTAGGTGGAAGTAGGTACATCACTCATATGAGTGGGTAAAGGCATAGTTTCTTGTAAATTTTTAGTTTCTGCCCCTTGGGTACTTTGCTCAATAGCTGGGTCAGTGGGGACTGCATTATCTTGGCTAATTTGCACATTAGGGGCAATTTGAGGCTACAGGGTTTTCTGATCGAAAAATTCTACCCATGCCATAGGAGAGATGTCTCTAAGGGATTTCTCTATGAGCAATTTAATTAGGGCATGGTGAGTAATAGAATTGTCATTTCCTTTCTGGGTTTCCTCGGCACTAATGCATAGCATATTAAACAAGAAATTAGGGACATTTATTGGAATAGTATGCCTTACATAACTAAGCAACTTAAAATGATGCGCGTGCAAATTAGAAAATCTTCCTTCACAGGTAAAATACCTGATAATATGTCTGGCCAACTCATAATATGGCGGAGGAATGGACATTCTTTTGCACCCCTATTTAGTAATCTCCAGAGGAGGATCACCTGGTAGGGTAAACTGGGCCCTAGCTAACCTAGCATCGTGTGCATTGGGGTAGTGTTCTCCTGCTACTGGCAGCCCAGTTACCTCCACTATTTGTTCCTTTGTTACAATGACTATCAACCCCCACACTGTTGCTTGGCCTTCATCAAATGTGTTTGCAAATTCTGTTGCTGCTTCTTCATCAAACTCCATCAATTTCAAGAAATATCCCAGCCATCCACAGGCATTAAATATTCTTACTACCTCAACATCAAAAAGTAAAATACCATCAACTACTGGTTCATGCCACTGCAATTGGCCTCCCATTTTTTCTTACCAAATTCAACCTCTGCTCTACTCTCGACAATTACCTTCTTCTCTTTTGAATTTCAGACTACCTCTTGTAAAACCATAGACCCTTTTTCACATTCTTCTGGTATTCTTGGTATGAACAATAATAATGTATTTTAATAGAATGAATTATAGATATTCATGCGAGAGTTATGTCATGGTTTTAATTTTGGGTCTCATCTAGTCTGACAATTAGGGGTTTATTTGGGAATAAAGGTATGACACTTGACACTTGTGTGATGCGGCGGTTGGATTTTAATTAAGACGAGGCTGAAGTACAGATTTGAGGATCTTAACGAGTAAATAGAAATGAAATTTAGGAATTTATACACTTCCCTAACCCCTACAAAACATTGACAAGTGTCCTCACTTGTCAGACTTAGTAGGAGGTACGGAACTAGCTTTAGGCCGCAACGAGACATTTATGGCAGTATTAGATATAACCAACGAAATCTATGCGCTAAAAATGGAAATAAATTTGAAAAGCTTGTACCAGTCAATTCATCGTTGCACGTGCCAGAAAAAGGTGGTGAGAGTGGAATGATGGTGGTGGCATGCGTCAATGTACGATCTCTTTATTGAAAGCATAGAAAAATGATGACGTGGAAGGTGGGTGGATGGAAGATTAAGGAATGAAATGAGTTGAAAAAGAAGAATGTAGAAAGTGAATGGAGAATTGAACTTTATGTAAACATAAATTTTTTATTATGGTCATGCTTTGAAGGAATTCTTATTAAAGAGCTGCAGGAAGAAGGTTGACACCCTCTACTACAGGAAGTGTTACCTGTTGATTCTTTAAAACTGGCTAGTTGAATTGCTGCAGGAAGTCTTCTTTCGTCTGTGGCTGGTGATACAACTTTATTTGATGTCCATTGACTAATATCTTGAAGTGTACTGGGTCAATTGTGGTCAACTGGACTGCTCCATTTGTAAATACATGGCTTATTTCATATGGACCCAGCCATCGTGTCTGCAGCTTGCCTAGTATTTCTTAGAATCTGGAATCATACAACAATGCCCAATCTCCAACTTGGAACTGCTTACTCTTAATATGGGAGTTGTGCCACTATTTTTTTTGCTTTTGGACAATTTCTGTGCGCTGCAGGGCAGACTTGCACATTTCATCCAAAGAATTGAGATGCAGCAAGCGCTCTCTCTGTGCTACAGGAAGATCAATATTTAACTCCAGCGTTGTTCTTAATGTCTTGTGTTCAAATTCAATGGGTAGCATTTCTTCTTTACCATATAACAATTTAAATGGAGTGAACCCTGTGGTGGTCTTCCATGGTGTTCTATATGCCCAGATGGCTTCTGATAGTCTGCTGCTCCAATCTCGGCAATGCAAATGAACTGTCTTTGTTAAGATTGCTTCTATCTCCCGATTGGTAACTTCTGCTTATCCATTAGCTTGAGGGTGATAGGGGCTTGACTTATGATGTTTGATATTATATTCCTTCATGAGCTCTATTATCATATTGGAAGTGAATTGAGTACCTTGATCAGTAACAAGTTCTCTTGGCATGCCATATCTAGTAAAAAATTCTTCATACAGAAATTCAGAAACTTTATGGTCCCTCGCATGCTTCATTGCTCTTACTTTGACCCATTTTGTTAGGTAATCAGTGCACACCAAAATGTATGACTTCCCATTGGATGGAGGGTCTATTGGACCAATAAATTCCATGCCCCATTTATCAAATGGTGTTACCACCACCTATGGGTTTAAGGGCATTTCATCTGATCTTGTTGGTCAGCCCAATCTTTGACATTTGTCACATTTTCTGGTATAACTGGCTGCATCTTTGTGAAGTGTAGGCCAGTAGTAGCTAGTTGTTAAAATATTTAGTGCTATCCTTTTGGCTACAAAGTTTCCCCCACATGGTTCATTATGACATGCATGCAGAATGTCATATTTCTCATCTTATCTCACACATCTCCTCATGACTTGGTCAGGTCCAGTGTAAAATAATGTGTTATAAATCCAAGAGAAATGGAAGCTTTTCTCTACAAGCATCCTCTTATCCTTATACGAGAAATGTGTGGGCATTTTGTTAGCTTCTAGGTAATTAGCTATATCAGCATACCATGGATTTTGGACAGCAATATGAAATAAATGCTCATCTGGAAATGCACCATCTATCAAAGTAGTATCTTCTTCAGCATGGTGAATTCTGGATAGATTATCAGCTACCATGTTTGCTTTTCCTGGCTTGTCAATGATTGTTATATCAAATTCCTGCAAATGAAGAAGCCATATTGCTAACCTTCCTGTGATGGTAGGTTTTCTCATGAGATACTTAATTGCTGCATGGTCAGTATGAACAAAGATGGTCTACCCAGTTACATAATGGCTGAATTTGTTCAGAGCATAAACTACTGCTAGAAATTCTTTTTCAATCACTGTATAGTTTAACTCTGGTCCATGGAGACTCTTACAGATATAATAGATTGTATTTTCAAGGTTTCTAGACTTTTTCCCTAGGACAACACCTACGACATAGTCTGAAGCATCTGTATGTATGTGAAATGGTAAAGTCCAGTCAGGACCCCTAAGTACTAGTGCAATTGTTAAAAGTGACTTGAGCTGCAGGAAGGATTCATCACATTCTTTTGTCCAAGAAAATTCAGCTTCTTTGGTAAGTAAGGTGTATAGAGGACTAGCTATTTGACTAAAGTTCTGGATAAACCTCCTATAATAGCCATCATGACCTAGGAAAGATCTGACATCTTTTTTCTTAGTGGGAATAGGGAGTGTGATAATTACCTCTATCTTCGCAGGGTCTACCTGGATTCTAGCTTCTGAGATAAAATGTCCCAACACCACGCCTTCCTACATCATCATAAAGCACTTTTCACTGTTGAGAGATAGGTTGTGTTCCTGGCATCTGATTAGTACTCTCTCCAAGTTCTTCAAGGCTTCCTCAAATGTGACACCGAATGTAGTAAAGTCGTCCATGTAGATTTCCATGCAATCATGTGATATATCAGCAAAGATGTTGATCACAACTCTCTGAAAGGTAGCAGGTGCATTGCATAAGCCAAATGGTAATACTCAATAAGCATATGTGCCCCAAGGGCATGCGAATGTGGTCTTCTCCTGATCTTCAGGGGAAATGCTTATCTGATTGTAACCACTGTATCCATCCAGAAAGGAGAAGTATTTCTTTCCAGCCAAATTATCCAAGACTTGGTCAATAAAAGGTAAAGGAAAGTGATCCTTCTTTGTGGCATTATTTAATTCCCTGTAATCCACACATATCCACCACTTAACTCCTTTATTAGGTACAATGACCAATGGTGATACCCACTTGCTATTAGAGATTGGATAGATGAATCCAGCATCCAATAACTTTTGCAACTCAGTTTTAACTATTTCTCTGAGTGCAGGATTTATTATCCTCTGAGGTTGACGAAGTGGCAAGCTTCCATCACTGATGTAGATTCTATGGGAGCAGAGTTTAGGGTTTAGTCCTTCCATATCCCCATAATCCCATGCAAAGGCTTTTTCATGTTAACTAAGGAGCTTGGTTAACAATGCCAACTGTGATTGGGACAACTTGTTGTTTACATGGAGGTTATGACCAGGGGAAAGTTCCACTGTTGTTGTTAGCTCTACCATTGACACTTTGGGCACTGGACTTGTAGCTATTTCACTTGGTAGTAATTGATCAATTATTTTAGGGGTTACTGGAAATACACAGTCCTCATAGGTACATAGCTGTAAAACAGAACTCTCTGAAATATCTTTAGCCACAATAAATTCATTGGTAAGAATGCTCTGTATCACATCATCTTCCTCTTGCATCTTTAGAAAAGATTGCCTATGCAACATGTTGACAGGACTTAGGTGACCGGGTCCGCCAGTAGATGTAAGTTGTCACCGGGTACCGGGGTACCGGCCAACTTTGCCTGCAAAGGTTATCAAGGGAAATGACATTCCCTGGGCCTCCAAGCACTTGAGGGTCGAGTCTCAACGGTGTGGGGCTCAATTGGGAGATGTGACTGTTTTAGAGGTGGGTAGCTGGTTTCTTCAACTCATTCTCTCCAAGGATTCAAATAGGTGAAGTTTATCCAAGCACGTTTACACTTAGAAAATAAATTGAAAAAGATCCTGTAGGTTTAGAAATACTTCATCTACCTATAGTTATGCTTAACATTCAAAACATCAACAATACTCTAACACACTATACCAAATATCAAAGAAACATGCAACCATTAGTTCATATTTCATCAATAGCAAGGGAAAGGAGGTTGTTAGTCTACTCTAAGTGTTAGAGAAAAGGACATGAAGAACACAAAGCATAAAATACCATCAATCCATAAGATAGAATGCTAACAACATAATTGCACGAAATCTCCCTTCTTCGTTAACAATTCTTCTAGCAAGCACTGGTGCGTGGTACAATGGTGGCTCCAAGGCAGCATCTAACTCCTAAAAACTAAAAGATTATGGAGCATTGAGCTCTACAACTAAGAACTGAGAAAATAAGATTGCTATTGAGTGTAGAATACAAAATCGTCAATTTTGCTGACCCTTGGAATAGGGCCAGACATGTTATTTATACACATTTTCCTTCTAACCCTAACCCTAACCCTAACCCTATTTTATATCTTGCCATAAAATATATTATCTGATGGCCGGTACTACCTACACCACTTTACAAAAGACCTTAAGATGGAGAAGGTCTAACATGTCAGAAGAATAATACAAGAATATGGAGTGGAAGAATCAGCCTCGAGAAGAGAGCCAAGAATGAGAAGGAAGAAATTTGATCCCCCAAGGATCAAGGCTTCATGCCTCATAAATGAGAAAAGTGGTGCCCTGTCTCCAATGCACCAAGTGTACTTCTAAAATGGTGCCTCAGGAAGACCAACTGTCATAAAACTTCTCATTGATCTGACATGCCTTGATGTAGCTAAGTGCCCTCTGACAACCTTTATCAACTGCTTTGAAAGTGATTGGTCAACCTTGGGGACCGGGACACAGATCACCCAAAGAATAAAAAAATTTAGGATCCGGGGCTCTGAGATCCAGGAACTTACTTTTGAAAAGAACAATGAATACAAAAACACTTAGGTTTTCTCCAGCCCCCGGAGAATTTTTATTGTTTCTTATTTTCATTGAAGGTCTAGAGGAGATGGGAGATTCCATCTTCATCAACTTCTTTAAGGCCATCTCACCGGTACTTAGCCACCTCAATCTGTTCCCCTAGGTCTGGAACATTCTCCTTAAATTCATTGGCCATCTTTGCCACATCATGGCCACTGAGTACCATGTGAGTTATTCTCATCATTTGGGCTCCATCTATTCCCTTTAGGGATTGATACCTTGATTCCATTACCTCATCAAACTTCCCCAAAACATACTCCTCCAGTGTGCATGTGTCGGTGTTCAATGGATCAGCTCCAGAGACCTTCGTAACAAAAGACTTGTACAAGTTGAAACAATATTGTACTGCATTAAATTTATCCCGCAGAGTCCCCACCAGTTGCTTGATTATCCCCAATGTAAGGTCAAGTCTGGAGTGTTGGGTTCTCACAAAATTGAAGGACTATTCCCCCAAATTTCTTGATTCAGAAACAATATCTTCTTCGAGGCCGAGGAGCTCTTCTAACTCGACTTTCCATGCCTCATAATTCTTGATGTCCGCCTCACATATACTGATGGTGGTTTCGGCCTAATGTAATACATGGCAGGCCACATATAGGTCTAGGAGGGTAGATACCAGGAAGCACCGAACATTTCCCAACTATAAGGTGACCCATTCATCGACTGCTTGGGCCTTCTTTTTCATCGCCCATAGCGAGTCTATGTCTCTCTGCGGCAGTGGTGCATCTGATTTAGACGCCTTCGAAGGTATAACATTCATAGGCTAGGCCAACTCAGTTAGCAACACCATAAGGTTTGAATTTTTCTCCTTTTCTGCCTTGAGCTTTCAAGCCTCCTTTTCATAGCGAGCCTCTACTGCCTTGGCCACTTCTTTTAACAGGTCTACCTCACTCTATTTTCCCCTCTTCCCTAATGAAATCTCTGTGATATGATAATCTCCAGCCTTGGCCATTGCTTCA
Organism: Thuja plicata; assembly: GCA_018584345.1. Taxonomy (NCBI): domain Eukaryota; kingdom Viridiplantae; phylum Streptophyta; class Pinopsida; order Cupressales; family Cupressaceae; genus Thuja; species Thuja plicata. The sequence continues at coordinate 738,424 of MU227866.1, read as the reverse complement.
TCTATGTCTGGGTGAGGTGTTTCTATCACTGCAACTATTTCTCCACCCAGCCCGGTTCAAAGAGTGTGAACCGTCTGGGATTTCTTCGCCTTTGGTGGGTTCTAGGCCTGAGCCATCATCTTAGCCAGAGAAAGATGGGCTCTGGGAGTTGGTGGGGCCTTCCTTTTTCTGGTTTCTATTAACCATTATGGCAGTAGGGGTGGCTTATTTGCCAAATCTTGTTCTTGTGGCCTCTCCATGAAATCCTATTATGCCTCCTCAGTAGTGTGGGTCTCGCGCGGCACTTTTTCTGTATCCTCCGATTCATTGGCAATGTTTCCCTCAGTTACATCTATTTCTTTTTCCCCACCATTTGTATCTTCAGCCATGCTTGGGTCTTCATCGGCCGCCCTGGGGGTTTCTTCTTCTTCTTCTTCTTGTTCTTCCTCAGCCTTTGTTGATGGGGTGTCCTTTTCTATAGGTACATCCTTCAGTAGTGGGGGAGGAAATGGGCCAAGTTTTAACATTTGGTCCATAGTGATTACCTCCCCAAAGGTTACCTTTGGGAGTGGTGTTTGGAGCATGGCAGTTGGGGTCACAGTTATTATGGAAGGTTCGGTTTCCCCAGCCGATGCCATTTGCTCACTTTGTTCCTATTGGTCCACTCACGTATCCTGTATCTCTGGGACTTCAGAGCCAATCTCTTGTTCTGTCTCTTTCTCTTCTTCTACCTGCTCCTCTTGCTCCTATGCAGGTTCCTGTTCTCGAGCTTCTTTTTGCTCTAGGATTTTGGCCTCTAGCTGTTCAATGTCCCCCTATAAATTCTCAAAATCATCGGTTGTAAAAACATCATCAAATTCATCCTTTGGGGGAGGGTTGGTTTGGACATGAGAAAATTGTGGTTCCCTCTCTGGCTCCAGGGAGTCAGAAGAAAGGATCTTAATTTGTGGGATCTGAGGCATCCCCAGCTCTAGCTCAACCTTGGGCTTTGGGTTAAGTCTTTTCTTTCTCCTAGTGACTAAGGATGGCCCCGCATCCCTTAGTATTGCTTGTTCTTCTGGAGCCACCCCTGTTTCCCTGACCATTAGGGCCGCTAGTGAAGGGGAGGAGGGAGGAAAAACTGGTCTGGTTATGAGTACCAGAGTAGCCAGCCATGTGATTAAATTCTCCCTCATCTGCTAGGAGGCCGCTATTGATTTCTTCAGCTATTCCTTTATTGGGGTCTCCTGCATAGTTGGGGTCTCCATTATTCCTTTTCCCCTATCTCATCCTTGTGAAGAAGTCCCAGCTCCCGGGGTTAACTTTGGTACCATTGGGCAGCCCTGCACACACTCCCAGGGCACACTTTCTTAAAGTAGGCATGGCTATGTTCAACCACATTACGGGTGAACTCTTCAATGGTGGGCCCCTCCCGGCCATTCTAGTCCACTGGTGGGAGGGCCAACTTATCAATCCCCTTTGCTTTGTATTGGGGGTCTATTGTGGATCCAGAGTCTGATAAGTCATCTAGAAATCTTTGGAGCTTTAACCTTTCCATCATTCCCATGGTCATCCGAACATAATTCTTGCTCTGAACTTCCATGTCATCCTAACAATCTTCCCAGAAGTCTTCCATGTGGTATTGGTGGAGCTCTAATGCCCAGGAAAGTGCCGACGCAATTTTACCATGCTGATCAAAATTCTTTCGCGCCACGTAGAATTTTTTTAAGTTGTAGCTTTTGAGCTCGTTGTCTGCTTCCTTGGCCGCGGCCAGACTGCACGAGTAATTCCCATAAGTAATTGGGAATGGGATGTTTGTCACCTTCTTCAAGACATAGAAGGCATTTAGCTCCATTATTTGTCTACAATATTATAAAATAATTATCTTGTTCCCACAATGTTTGGGTAACAAGTAAGGTTTCCCGAAGAAGCAAGTTACCCTTATGTATGTATGTTGCTGGAACTGCATATAATAATGGCCGTAACTTCTTACCAGATTCATCACCTCTATGGAGAGGTGGTATCCTACATCCTGAGTAGGTGTGAGCAGGTTGTAATAGATAAAGGCATCATTCACACGGCAGAAACTGGAGAAACTGGCCTCCCATTGGATTTGTGGGAAAAATTCCCAGGGAGCCTTCTAACCTGGGCCAATCCTGAGTACGACCGATGTAAGTAATCCATTGGTGGTGGGCTGTTGTTGTGCCAGGACCCAAAGAACATAAGAAGTCATGTAGAACATTCTCTTTTGAACCACCTGTAAGAACTGAGAATCTACATGGTTGGAGATGATGGTGGCCCAATCAAAATATTCTCCCTTGGTGGAGATGCCAAGTAGAAAATAGTACATCCATGCTGAGAATTCTTGGGCATGGGGTTGCTGGAAGGCCCAAAATAGTGCTATTATCCCCATATGGATACTTTCCTTAAATTCAGACCGGGGGATTTCTAGCTTCATTCTCTTTGGATCCCTCTTCAGGGTCTTGAGCCAGTGGTTATTCATGTATATTTGGGCTACTTCCTCCAACTGTTTGAACTACACTAAGGCATCTGCTTTGGTAACCATAGTTAGTTTGTCAAATTGAGGGATCCCCAAGCCCATTTGGAAGGTAGCGCATTGAGAGACACCATATGGGTAGGATACCCGGTGGGTTCCAGGGCTGCGAGCATGAGGGCCTGGATAGAAGAGTTGTAATGTGCTGCAAGTGTGAGGATTAACTCTAGAGACTGCACTAAGCACAGAAAACAAGCGGCCTTGAGGATCCTAGAATCCCCGATGTTGATCACCAGCGAATCCCTAGACTGCTGCTGAATGTACATTATTTTCACCAAGGCCTGCATCTTGGCCCACATCTTGACACTGGTGTCGGTGATAAATTGAACTTTGGAATCAATATTTGATCCCATGATGGCATTGTCCTTAATGTATTTCATACTGATGGGAAATTTTTCCAAGGCCCTCTCCATTTTAGATTTAACGGCTGCCCTGGTGACCGCCGCAGAAGGAAGTTCTAGACTCCCGGGTCGTAAAGATGCGGAAGCCTCAGACATGATGGAAGTATATTATTTTGGAAACCTACAAGGCAAGGCGACTGTCAAAATGTATAGATAAATAATACTCCAGGATCCGGAGATCTTACCACCATGGCACTTCTTTTACCTGAGAAGTTAGTTTAATTTAAAAATCCCAGAAAGTATATATAGTTTGCAAACTTGAAATTTAACCAATATCCGGGCCTGGGGGTCTCACCATACTTAGCAAAATAAAAATGTTGGTTGGGTGGGGGGTAGGAGACCTAGGGTCTAGAAAACTAACCATTGGAAGGTGTGAAAAATGTGAACTGTCAGGCCCATGTGGGCGTCACATGGCTATGCAATAAATGGAATTTATGGCGATGGCAGCGGAGCCAACTATCCAAACACGTGAAAAGAAGAGGCCACTTGGATATTTTTGAATGCATACATGGGATGTAAATGGGACAGTCATTAAGGTTGGTTTATGAGGAGAGAGAAAACCACCTGGTTGAAACCAGCTGAGAGCCGAGTTTCAACTAGGTGGTATCCTGCATGGAACGAGCTCACAAATTTTGTGAATAAGAACAGAGGAAGCATGACAAGATTGTTCCAAAATTGGGTAGATATATATGAAATATACATCATATAAAACATATATACATTAGGTCCAAAAGGTATATACATGCAGAACATAAGGATATATATTAAAATACACTAAATACACAGAAATTTACAACTGGGCCGAAGCGGAATGACTACCCTAACAACAATGCACAAAAAATTACAAGCACATACAATACCTACAAAATATACTACACCTGCACAGAGGGCTGACAACCCTCTGGCAGAGCTGACCCGCCAACAGGCGGTGAACCAGACAAAGAAACGTAGAAATAAAAACATAAACACAAACCAAACAAAAAAATGAAAAGTCAGGAAATGGAGAGAAACAAAGGAACCAACCTGAAAACCGATGAAAGGAAGGAAGGTAAGGTGGCCACAAATGCTCTGCAATAGCTTCTACCTTCAAAAGATCACCCTTCAACACCAGAAACCACCTGTAATTGTTCTTAATGGTTTGGAATAGCTCGCACTAGAATCTGCTCAAATTTTTGTGGTATCTCTCTGAAATCGTTGTGATTGCTTAAGTGTTTTTATCATGGTAATTGTGAAAATGACAGGTGATTTCTATTTATAGATAGGGTAAAAGAAAGTTACCTTTCCTTCTGCAAACTCTAGAATCAATCCGACCTCCAGACTCTGGGCCCGGGGATTCCATGCAGTCATATCTTCTTACAAAAGAAGACATCATGGCAAAGAATCCCGAAGTCCAGAATCTGACTCCTGGACAAAGAACGACCAACTCTGGGACCGGGTCCCAGAGACACGAGGGACAAAAACAAAAATTAAAACCAACACCGAGGGGAAGAAAACTCAGGGAAGGAAAATAAAGAAACAAGGGAAAGACAAGGCAAGAGCCAAAACAGAAAACAAAAAGGGGGACCCAACATTTTGCACACAAAATGTAGGGATGGGGATGCAGGGCATAAAAAATGGTGACTATTTAGGATGAATGCCTTAGCGCATTCGAGAACTACAGAATCTCTGGTTAGCAAAAACTAGAAGAAATCGTTACTTGAAGTACCTTACTTGTAAAGAGTAACCTGTCTGAGAAAATCTGGCTACACGCGATTTAGTCCATGATCTTTTCATCAGTGGTGGAGTGTCTGCTTTGGAAGGAAACCAAGCCGATGACCTTTGGGAGAAGTAGAGAAGAGGCACTAAGTATATCAAACCCTAAATTTATCAAAAATTATCAGTACTTCCTTCACCATCAACCTTAATCTCAGCTAAATTTAATGGCGGTACTTCTTTCACCCTTCTGCCCACCTCAATGTGCTGAATGGGGGAGAAAACTCCAGACCCAAAAAGAATCCTTTTAAAATTTTAGAGTTGGGTCAACCAACTAGTGTGATCGATCTACCCTCGATGTGTCTGATTACTTGTCCCTTATTTTTATTTCATTGATTACCAGACTTTCGGAGATAAACCCAATGAATATTACTCATAATGTACTACCAAACTCATAAAATGACTCTAGAGACTGGACCGATTCTATCATGCTAACAATAGATTCTTAAGTTTACAAACGTTGAAGGCAACACCCCGGAGACCAGATGTTATGTGAAGCATCCCAATCCTCACAAGAGGGAGATCAAAAGGCCAGAACTCAAAAAGGAAGACAAGAAAATGAAAGACAGGAAAAGAAAAAGTGTGGCAGTCTTGGAGGATGGCCAACAAGACTATTTACAAGGTGAGGTACCTCCAAAATGAGGCACTGGGGAAAGAAATATTTACAAGCCAGAAACTTTACATAAAATACAACTTTGGGCAAACCAACCTCATTCAAAATAATGTTTGAGAAACTGTCCATTGATGGGCAATGGGATAGGTTCTCTAGTCATGGTGCTAAGGCGGTAGGTATTTGCCCCGCAGATCTCTGAGATTAGGTATGGTTCAAGCCAGAGCCGTTGGAACTTGGTGTGCTTTCCTTTCTTTTCCCGGGCCTTGTCCCACAGCAGGACCAAGTATGAAATCTGGAAGGCCTTGTATTGGGCTCTACGGTCAAACCATCATTTTACCACTACTTGGTGACACGTAAAATGTTCAAGGGCTGAGTCTTGCTGTTCTTCTATCAATACCAGATTTAAGAGTTGAACCTCCATAATGTTGTCCCGGTTGTTGAAATCCTGCATAAAATGCAAAACTAGGATTTGTAAGTTGATTGGGAATACTGGGCTCTAGCCATAAACCAAATGGAATGGGGATGTTCTCAGGGAGGCCTTGATTCAAATATGATCTGCCCAAAGGGAGAATCTCAACTTTTGGTGCCAATCCCGGGGATTTTGTTCTAGAAGGTGTTTGATCACTTCAAGTAGATATTTGTTCGTTGATTCAGCAACACCGTTCCCCTGGGGGTAATAGTTGCTAGAAAAATTTAGAGTGATCTTTCAGTCATAGGTCCATTCAAGTAGTTGCACCAAAGAAAATGCTAAACCATTGTCACATACTATGGCAAAGGGCATTCCAAATGTTGTGACGATGTTTTCTTCTAGGAATTTGATAACTACGTCTGTTGTGTTGTTCTTGTAGGGTATGGCTTTAGACCACCAAGTGTAGTAATCGGTTGCAGTAAGGATGTACCAATGGTTGGCAGATGAGTTGGGGTTGATTTCCCTGATGAAGTCAAATTCCCATTCGGCGAATGGCCTGGCCTCGAAGACTAGTTGTAAAGGCATAGTTGGGTTTCGCTCATAGTGTGCTGCGGTCTGACAAGTGTGGCATCTCTGAACGTGAGTGTAAACATCTTTAAATATATAGGGCCAATAGTATCCAGCCTCAAGGATTTGATGGGCAGTGGCATTGGCTGAGCCATGCCCGGTTCCAAACTGCCCATGGAATTCGTCGATCATTTTCGTAGCTTGGTCTCTGTCAATGTAGCGAAGGTACACTCCCTCGTAGTTCTTGTGCTAAAGCATGGATTTTTTGATCATGAAGTGAGCGCTTTTCATCCGTAGAGAATGACGTTTACTGAGAGGTAACCCTTCTGGGAATTTGTTGTTTAACAAGTACACCAAATCTATGTACCACGAGTCTTGGGTGATGGACTCCACCATGCAAGTTTGACATTCTATGCGGGGAGTTTCCTCTGCCATTATTCGACTTAGTCCCTGGCCTCAGACTATCTTCATGGGTTGCATTTCCAAGTCTTATTATTGGAGGATGGCCATCCATTTCCCCCATCTTTCACCCAATTCACTCTGCATCAGCAGAGATTTCACAGCCTGGTCCAGGATGATAGCATGTATCTTGCTCCAAAGAATATAATGTTGGAATTTATTCACAGCGCGAACAAGAGAAAATGCCTATTTTTCCAATGATGAGTACCAGACTTCGGCATTCTTGAAGGCAGAGCTCATGAAAGCTATGGGTCATTCTTCCCCTTCGACCTTTTGAGTCAATACTACCGTGGCAGAATGCGGCGAAGAAAAGGAGTAAATGTAGAATGGGAGGGAGTAGTCCGGACTAGCCAAGACAGGTTCCTCTGTTATCATCTGTTTGATCTAGGTGAATGCCTACCTTGCGTTAGAACTCCACTTAATTTTGGTATCCTTTTTCATCATCTCGTTGAGTGGTTTGACAATCTTGGCAAATCCAGTGATGAACCGCTGGACAAAATTGATCTTTCCAAAGAAAGATCGCATCTCTTTCTTGTTTCTAGGCATTCGTAGATTTAGCAGTGCTTCCACTCTTTTAGGGTCAATGGATATACCCTTCTCATAGATGATGTGCTCGAGAAACTTCCCTTCAGTGACCCCGAATATGCACTTCTTGGGGTTGAGGGATATTCCATACTGGCAACATCTCTCGTAGATCTAGGTGAGGTGGGCAAAATGGTCACGCCTGTCCCAGGAAAAGATGGTCAAATCATCCATGTAGATGATTATACACCGATTCACAAGACCCTCAAATACAATGTCCATAGCCTTCTGAAATGTGGCCCCTACGTTAATTAAGCCAAAGGGAATCCTCTGATATGCAAATGTTCCCCACTTGGTGGTGAACGTCATTTTCTCTCTATCTTCGTACTTAACCATGACTTGGTTATATCCAAAGTACCCATCCAAGAAAGACATCATTTGGGATCTATTCACTATTTGCAACACCTCATCCAATGAGGGGAGAGGGTGATTATCCTTCTTGAAGGCTCTATTCAAGTTTCAGAAATCCACGCAAAGGCAAATTTCACCACTCTTCTTTCTCACAGGGAGAAAATTGGCAACCCACGTAGTGTGCTGGATTGGAAAGATTATCCAGGCTAACAACAATTTCTCCACTTCTTAATAAATTAGAAGCTTGATCAGTGGGTTGACTGGTCATTGCTTTTGCCGAAAAGGCTTAGCATCAGGTTTCAGGGGGATGGTATGAGTCATAATGGATGTGTTGTATGTTTTCAAATCCTCATATCCCCATGCAATCACGTCTATGTATTCTTGGAGGACCACGAGAATCTTCTCCTTCTCCTTAGGGGAGCAGAGGTGCCAATGTGTATCATCTTTTCTTCACCAGGCTGGCTAATGTTTACTTTCTCAAATTTTCCTCCCTTAGAGGAGGATGACATATTTTCCCAGCCTCGAGGGTCTGGGTCAAACATATGTTCAAGCGCAACCATCCCCTTCAGGATGGTGTTAGTAGGTAAGTTCATGATCCCATCATCTTCGTCACCCTACCCAGTATCATCATGGTCTTGTTCCTCCACTATTTGGTCCTCGAAGACACCAACATTGGCCATGAAGGCCAGGATATGCTGATCATCTTCAAAAACGTAAAAGTGGGTGACATTATCTGGGATGGATGGGGTGGGGATCATCTCAACCAAAAATCTCTGGAGTCGTGAGCCGGTCATGGGCTCAAGTGTGCTGGCAGAAATAGTGAGGGTGTTCGGGACATAATTCTATCATCGGGGAATAAGATTGATTCCAAAGGCATCAAAATCTTTAATAAGGCTCCATGCCTGATTGCGGTATGTAGCTAGTCTCTTGTCATGACATGTATATTGACTCTGGACCCATTTGACAATCAACTCTGAATCACCCAAAGCCCGAAGGTGGGTGATCCCTTTCCTTAATGCAAATAGGAGTCCTAGGATCAAAGCTTCATACTCTGTAACATTATTTGTGTAGTTGAACTGCAGCCTGTAGGATGTGAGGAAGGATTTCCCTCGCGGGTTGATTAGTTCTACTCCAGCCCCATAGCCTTGTTTGGACCAGGACCTGTCAAACTTAAGGGTCCACAGATCGTTGCTTGTATTCTGGGGCTGGGGAGATGGAGTAGTCTTTGGATTGCTTTTGGGAGACTTGGGAGGAGCTTCCTCCTGCACTGATCTGCACTGATTGTGTATGGGTGAGGTTTGCCTCTAGAGGGATTTGGAATTGAGATCCCTAGGGAAACTGCACTGAAGGAGTGCTTCCCGTAGGAATACTGGGCTTCGGGGAATCAACTGTATGTCCTTTATTCTGGAAGGCATCGATTTGCCGGGTAGTGATAGAAAGGCATGGTTCGCACTCTAACTCTGAATGTTTTTGATAGTGCACTTGGCACCAAGTGCCGGACAAGAGTGTAGCAGGGGTCACTGCAGCACCCTAAGAGTTAACCTCAACCTTCAACTTTTCTTCTAGGTCCTAGGTTCTCTGCAAAACTATGGGATCCTCCCCGGGAGTGAAATCAAATGTTAAGATTTCAAAGGGTTGGTACACAATAGGGGAAGTCTTAGAGAAGAAGAACTCATTAACCCTCCTGACTTCGGTAAGGGCCTGCTTCATGCGGGTTTCACTTTCAACCCAAATCTTGTTTGACTCTCCTTCTCAGGGGAGCCATAAGTAGGAGAAGTAGGTTGAAAAGTATCCATTTAAGGACTTAGACCAATTCTGACTTAATAACATCCCATAAGTCTCTGGGATGTCCACCACTTAGATATCGATTATGCTAGCTATTCTGGGGTCCTGGGGTCCTAGATAAGTTGTATCCAGACATTTTTCAATTCCCCCACCATTTTCATGGCAGTTTTATCCAGTTGAATCAATGTGCCATTAGATGGTGTGGGACAGAATCTGAGCTTCTTGCATATGCATAAGGGCATGATGTTTCCCGAAGGCCCAGAGTCTACTAGGTAGTTGTGTATGTTTTTACCTTGGATATTTAGGCCTATTAGGAAGGGAGGATCTTCATTGTTTCCCTGGAAGACAGCCGCATTTGCATCCTCAAAACATACAGTCTTGGGTGGGTGACTGACAACCTCTAAGTTTTTCAAGAGCTTCAGAAGAGACTTCTTCTGCTCGAGACAATTTAGCAAAACCTCCATCAAGGTCATGGAGGTGGTGGTTTGTTCTAACACCTTTGTAATGTCAAATCTTCCTCCTAGAAATTGGTGGCTTCTCTTGGCTAGGTATTTTTCTTGGTTAGAGCTAGAACCTTTTGGAGGGGCGGGCCAGTCAGTTGTATTGTCCCAGGGAGGAGTTTCCTTGGTAGGAGGTGTCAGTGCGTAAACTGGTCCTTTACCAGCTTGGCTCCATGTGTTGTAAGGAGACCATGGGTTGGTGAAGGTATTGGCCTCAAAGGCCAAAATTGATTCATCAAAGAATCCCTACAATTCAGACTCTTCTTCATCTTCTCTGAAGGATCCAAAGAAGATGGTCTCACAGGTGAATGCACTGTGAGTTGGCTCTTGCACCTGAGGTTCTGGTGGAGTAGCATCATGTGATTGTTGCCTGTCCAACTGGGAAATCATGATGACTTTCTCCAGCATGGCATAGTTTACCTCGTTGTGGGAGCCTATGTTGTGAAATCTACACCAATTGGTCATGGGCTGGAAGTCTACAAATGGTGTGAAATGTGATGGTCCAGCACCACTTTGATTAGCATTTTGGTTCAGAGGCAGGCCTCTGGTGTTTGCATTATTGATTCATTATTGTTGGTTGGGCCGAGGCCCGTTGTTGAAGTTTCTTCCCTCGACATTGTTATTTCGTTGGCCGGAGAAAATATTCCCTCTTTGGGAATTGGAATTCTGGGGTGCATAGGACCCCACCTTCAGCTGACCCATGTCCACAGTTAGGGTGGACAATATTCGCTGGAGGGATTCAACCTCGGTGGTCAACTGAGTGTTTGTGTCACAGTTTGATGGTTGTTGTTGTTGGTTCCCTGGGAAGGCAGCAGTATTTTCCAGAGTCGAGGGCGGCAATCCTCCAGTCACGGATGACTGAAAGAAGGGCACTCTAGGTGGTTTTGTCTGAGGTTGTTGTGCCTACTGCGGCTGATTCCAAGGGAATACTTCTAGACCCGATATTGCCTGAGTCTATGATAGATAAACATATCAGGCCTGTTGGTCTATTGGCGGTGGCGGGGGATTCATTGCCATCGTGGGGGCACCCATTTCAAGATTGGGGTTATATCCCCCAGCATATGGAGTTTTGTCGGGGATCATGTTGAAGGGCATGCTCTACCCAATCCCACCCGAGGATTTGTTGAGGCCACGAGATAATTATAAGGCTAGGTTGTAAACTTTTGCCAAAGTATTCCAGTCGCCCATGATGGTTGTTCTCCAAAGGAGAGTGGCAATGAAGGGCTCCATCGCATTGAGATACATCTGTATGGTTACTTCCGGGGATGGAATGAAAGGGCTTGTGCACCGCTTCAAGGCGCATTGGAACCGATGGTTGAATGTTGTAAGGGGTTCATTAGGTTCCTTTCTAATGGAGATAAACTGGCTGTGGGACCAAGATGGGTCCACATGTTATCGAAAGGCAGCCAAGAAGGCATCCTCCATGTCCTGCCAACTGTTAATGGAGTTGGTAGGAAGGTTTAGGTACCAGTTTAGCTCACCCTATCCCAGGGACATGGGAAACATCTGGGTCACAACATCTTCATGTTGGATCAGATGTTCAAGCAAGCATCTTTGTATGCTTGTAAGTGTTCTTCTACAGTTCTTGAGCCTAAGTGCTCATATCATGGGCAAATCTTCTCTGGGTGCAAGGGTAAGTCGTTGGCTACACTCAAAAAAGTTCCCATGGGGGACCTAGTGTTACTGAAGTATGCAGCCATTTGGGGAACTATATTTTGAGCAATTTGAGTGTTGGTTCCCAGGATTGTCTGAGAAGTTTGGGTATTTTGAGGTGTACTAGACCCCCAGACAAAAGTGGCTGGTGCGATCTTCGGGGTCTGTTTCTTTCAAGCAAGAGACTCTAGTTTGACAAACCTTTCGGGGTTAGGGTCTGATCTAAGGATCCTCTCAAATTTTATTGGGGAGAAAGACTCAATCCCACTGAAGGCTTGACTCCTAAAACTATGGCTTGGGGAACCCTCGGGAGGTTTAAAATTAGAATCTCGAGAGGGGGATGAGTTCATGCCCTCCTTCTAGCGCCAATTTTTGTTAACAGGACTTAGGTGACAGGGTCCGCCAGTAGATGTAAGTTGTCACCGGGTACCGGGGTACCAGCCAACTTCGCCTGCAAAGGTTATCCGGGGAAATGAGATTCCCCAGGCCTCCAAGAACCTGAGGGTCGGGTCTCGATGGTGCAGGGCTCAATTGGGAGATGTGACTATTTTTGAGGGGGATAGCTGGTTTCTTCAACTCGTTCTCTCCGGGGATTCAAATAGGTGAAGTTTCTCCAAGCATGTTTACACTTAGCAAATAAATTGAAAAAGATCCTGCAGGGTTAGAAATACTTCATCTACCTATATTTATGCTTAACATTCAAAACATCAACAATACTCTAACCCACTATACTAAATACTGAAGAAACATGCAACCATCAGTTCATATTTCATTAGTAGCAAGGGAAAGGAGGTCGTTAATCTACTTTAAGTGTTAGAGAAAAGGACATGAAGAACACAAAGAATAAAATATCATCAATCTAGAAGATAGAATGCTAACAAAATCATTGCAAGAAATCTCCCTTCTTCATTAACAATTCTTCAAGCAAGCACTGGTGCGTGGTACAATGGTGGCTCCAAGGGAGCATCTAACTATTGAAAACTGAAAGATTATGGAGCATTGAGCTCTACAATTAAGAACTGAGAAAATAAGATTGCTATTGAGTGTGGACTGCAAAATTATCAATTTTGTCGACTCTTGGAATAGGGCCAGACTTTTTATTTTATACAAATTTTCCTTCTAACCCTAACCCTAACCCTATTTTACATCTTGCCATAAAATATATTATCTAGTGGCTGGTACTACCTGCACCACTTTACAAAAGACCTCGAGACAAAGAAGGTCTGACATGTTAGAAGAATAAGACAAGAAGATGGAGTGGAAGAATCGACCTCGAGAAGAGAGCTGGCAAGGAGAAGGAAGAAATTTGATCCCCAGGGGATCAAGGCTACATACCTCATAAATGAGAAAAGCGGCACCCTATCTCCAATGCATCAGGTGTACTTCTGAAACGGTGCCGCAGGAAGACCAACTGTTAGAAAAATTCTCCCTAATCTGACATGCCTTAATGTAACTAACTACCCTCTGACAACCTTTATCAACTACTTTGAAAGTGACTGGTCAGCCTTGGGGACCAGGACGCAGATCACCGAAAGAATACAAAAATGTAGGATCCTGGGCTCCAGGATCCGGGAACTTACATTCCAAAAGAACAATGAATACAAAAACACTTAGGTTTTCTCTGGCCCTCAGAGAATTTTTATTGTTGCTTATTGTCATTAAAGGTCTAGAGGAGACGGGAGATTCCATCTTCATCAACTTCTTTAAGGCCAGCTCGTCGATACTCAGCCACCTCAATCTATTCCCCTAGGTCCAGAACGTTCCCCTTAAATTCATCGTCCATCTTTGCCACATCATGGCCACTGAGTACCATGCGAGTTATTCTCATCATTTGGGCTCCATCTATTCCCTTTGGGGATTGATACCTTGACTCCATTAGCTCATCAAACTTCCCCAAAACATACTCCTATGGTGTGCATGTGTCGGTGTTGAATTGATCAACTCTGGAGACCTTCGTAACAAAATAATTGTACAAATTAAAAGAATATTGTACTACATTAAATTTATCCCATAGAGTCCCCACCAATTGCTTTATTATCCCCAATGTGAGGTCAAGTCTGGAATGTTGGGTTCTCACAAAATCGAAGGACTCTTCCTCCAAAATTCATGATTCAGAAACAATATCTTCTCTTAGGCCGAGGAGCTCTTCTAACTCGACTTTTCATGCCTCATAATTCTTGATGTCCACCTCCCATATACTGATGGTGGTTTTGGCCTAATGTAAGACATGGCGGGCCGCATATAGGTCCGAGAGGGTAGACACCAAGAAGCGCTGGACATTTCCCAACTGTAAGGCGACCCATTCATCGACCGCTTGGGCCTTCTTTTTCATCGCCCGTAGCAAGTCTATGTCACTCTGTGGTAGCGGTGCATCAGATGTAGAGGCCTTCAGAGGTATAACATTGATAGGCTGGGCTAGCTTAGTTAGTAATCCCATAAGGTTTGCATTTTCTCCTTTTTTGCCTTGAGCTTTCGAGCCTCCTTTTTATAGCGAGCCTCTACTGCCTTGGCCGCTTCTTTTAATAGGTCTACCTCACCCTATTTTCCCCTCTTCCCTTGTGACATCTCTGTGATATTATAATCTCCAGCCTCGATCGTTGCTTCGTCTATGTCTGGGGGAGGTGTTGCTATCACTACAACTGTTTCTCCACCCGGCCTAGTTCGAAGAGTGTGAATCATCTGGGCTTTCTTAGCCTTTGGCGGGTTCTGGGCCTAAGCCATCATCTCGGCCAGAGAAAGATGGACTCTGGGGGTTGGTGGGGCCTTCCTTTTTCTGGTTTCTATTAACCATTATGGCGGTATGGCTGGCTTATTAGCTAAATCTTGTTCTTGTGGCCTCTCCCTGACATCTTTCTATGCCTCCTTGGTAGTTGTAGAAGTTGATAAAGGCAACTTCACCCAAGATCACCTGCATGCATAGCTGTTACAAGACAGAAGCAAAAGATAGAAGACAGAAGAAAAACTATGGCGGCCAATAGGCTAGAGACTGCAAAACCATGTTGACAGAAAAAGCTTTTATATTCAACAATAAAGAATTACAAAATGATCTCCTTCTGAAATACAAAGCGGTGAATCCTTATAAAGGATACTGAAACCCTAAAGGTGAAAACCCTAGAGAAATATAAAGTGCCTAAGTGAAACTTAAGCCTAGAGTATAATCGACTAATAATTAAGTGATTTAATTATTAGCTAATATAAGACTACTCTAACACCCCCCCTTAAGTGTAACTTAGGGAGAAGCAAAAAAGCTAAACTACTGTAGAAAGTAGGAAAGATGGGTCCCGACAACAAGGCCTGATCAGGTACCCAAAACATAAAAGCAAACTAGATGAAGGAAACTAAGCCTTCAATCTAGGGAAAGTCCCAGAGAGAGGAACAAGAAAGAGCAAGAAGCATGTCCGAAGCATGAACTGAAAACTCTATCAGAAGAGACTGCTAGAACCCCCACTGAAGTGCATGATTAGGTAGAGAAGACAAAGTGTCTGAAGAGCTGATCAATCGAACCAGGAAGCAATAGAACCAATAGGTGAACCCCCCCATAATGCTAAACTGGGAGAGGTGACAGGAACACTGAAATGCAATGCTAGAAACATCTGCAGAAGAAGAACCAGGAACACCAACAGTGCAACAGAAGCACACACATAGGATAAAGGGCGGTGTCATCGACACACAACATGGGCTAATATCGTGGAAGGTACGCTCACTTGACAAAGGTGGATGCGCCTAAAGCGGCAAAAATATCATAACCCCCCATGGCACTTTATAACAGAGTGCGAGTACATCAACCATACAAGGTGCTCAAAATCCCATAAATGCAGAAGTAGGCACTTTATCTCAGTGCATTTACAGAATAGAATGCAACAAAAGGAGCATACAAGCTCAGAATTCAGAAAGAAGAGTGAACCAAAAGTACAGTAGAAGAGATCCCAGGACCTGTAAACCCAAGCAATCCACCAGAGTGCATAAACTACCAAACTCAGAGGAGAGAAAACTTGGAGTAGAATCTGGAAAAAAAACCTCTGCAACTGTATAGTGCACTGAACCAGCTTTCCGACAATATCTCGTTTGCCAAAAACAGAGTCCGGATGAGCCAGATATGACTCCCGGAAGGAAAAAATAAATATCAGACTTCAACAGCTAAAAACACTATCAAAACTGCAGAACCAAAAATCCAAATCACCATAGTTGGAAATATCTTGGAAAGATCTTTCCGACGATATAAAGAAGTTAAAAATCCGATACCGTATGCTCAAGATACGGCCAAAAGACCACAGGCAGCTCCAGAGAACAAAAAATCAAAGAGAATGATGGTTTCTTGCATGTCAAATTTAATCACGACATGGTGATGCAGGCATATGTACTGATGATGTCAGCATGCAGGTCTGACGTACCTGCCTATGTCAGCTATTAGTACCAAAAGGGTACGCATGCAAAAAGTAAGTTTTACCAAAAAACTTTTTTTTTTTCATTCCAAAAAAATCAAATGCATAAAATATTTGATTTTTATTTTTATTTTTTCAACCAAAAAAAACGCTGCACATTTTCTTTTTGAAAAAATAAAAATATTAATTTTTCATCTCACCTTGGGATGCGTGCCAGGGTCGTACGGCTATGGGACCAAATTTTTTTGTCTCAAATTGCAACGTTGTCCAAAATGGACAAGTTTAATATGGATTCTGGGGTTTTTGGGCGCTCTGAGCGCAACAGTGATGTTCGTTTGAGCCCAAAATGACCAGAAACAAAGGTCCCCCCTAAATTTATATAAAAAACTTCTAAAATACTAGAAAAACTTCCAGCTTCTGAAACACTTCGACAAAGCATGAACAACGAGCAGCAAGATGGCTCTAATACCATGTAGAAGTTGATAAAGGCAACTTCACCCAAGATCACCTGCATGCATAGCTGTTACAAGACAGAAGCAAAAGATCAAAGACAAAAGAAAAACTATGGCGGCCAATAGGCTAGAGACTGCAAAACCATGTTGACAGAAAAAGCTTCTATATTCAACAATAAAGAATTACAAAATGATCTCCTTCTGAAATACAAAGCGGTGAATCCTTATAAAGGATACCGAAACCCTAAAGGTGAAAACCCTAGAGAAATATAAAGCGCCTAAGTGAAACTTAAGCCTAGAGTATAATCGACTAATAATTAAGTGATTTAATTATTAGCTAATATAAGACTACTCTAACAGTAGTGTGGGTCTCGCTCGGCTCTTTTCCTATATCCTTCGATTCATTGGCAACATTTCCCCCGGCGACATCTATTTATTTTTCCCCACCATCTGTATCTTTAGCCATGCTTGGGTCTTCATCGGCTGCCCCAGGGGTTTCTTCTTCTTTTTGCTGTTGTTCTTCCTCAGCCTCTGTTATTGGGGTGTCCTTTTCTATCGGTATATCCTTTGGTAGTGGGGGAGGCAATGGGCCAAGGTTTAACATTTGGGCCGCAGTGATTACCTCTATTTCTTTTTCCCCACCATCTGTATCTTTAGCCATGCTTGGGTCTTCATTGGCTGCCCCAAGGGTTTCTTCTTCTTTTTGCTGTTGTTCTTCCTCAGCCTCTATTATTGGGGTGTCCTTTTCTACCGGTACATCCTTTGGTAGTGGGGGAGGCAATGGGCCAAGGTTTAACATTTGGGCCGCAGTGATTACCTCCCCAAAGGTTACCTTTGGGAGTGGGGTTTGGAGCACGACAGTTGGGGTCACGATTGTTCCTGAAGGTTTGGTTTCCCTAGCCGATGCCATTTGCTCACCTTTTTCCTATTGGTCCACTCCCGTATCCTATATCTCTAGGACTTCAGAGGTAATCTCTTGTTCTGTCTCTTTCTCTTCTTCTACCTGCTCCTATACAGGTTCCTATTATGGAGCTTCTTCTTGCTCTGGGATTTTGGCCTCTGGCTGTTCAACGTCCCCTTGTAAATTCCCAAAGTTGTTGGTTGTAAAAACATCATCAAATTCATCTTGTGGGAGAGGGTTGGTCGGGACATGAGCAGGCTCTGGTTCCCTCTCCGGCTCCGGGGAGTCGAAAGAAAGGATTTCAACTTGTGGGATCGAAGGCATCCCCAACTCTTGCTCGGCCTTGGGCTTTGGGTTAATTCTTTTCTTTCTCCTAGTGACTAAGGGTGGGCCCGCATCCCTTAGTACTTCTTGTTCTTCTGGATCCACCCCTGTTGCCCTGACCATTAGGGTCGCTAGTGAAGGGGAGGAGGGAGGATGAACTGGTCTGATGATGAGTACTGGAGTAGCCAGTCATGTGATTAAATTCTCCCTCATCTGATGGGAGGCCGCTATTGATTGCTTCATTTGTTCTTTTATTTGGGTCTCCTACATAGTGGGGGTCTCCATTACTCCTTTTCCCCTGTCTCCTCCTTATGAAGAAGTCCCGGCTCTCAGGGTTAACTTTGGTACCGGTTGAGCAGCCCTGTGAACACTCCCAGGGCACACTTTCTTAAAGTAGGCATGGCTGCGTTCGACCACATTGCAGGTGAACTCTTCAATGGTGGGCCCCTCCTGGGCATTTCAGTCCACTAGTGATCTATTGTGGATCTAGAGTCTGAGAAGTCATCTGGAAATCTTCAGAGCTTTAACCTTTCCATCATTCCCATGGTCATCCGGACGTAATGCCGGCTCCGGACTTCCATGTCATCTTGACAATCTTCCCAAAAGTCTTCCATGTGGTATTGGTGGGGACTCTGATGCTCGGGGAAGTGCCGACCCAATTTTACCATACGGATCAAAATTCTTCTGCGCCAAGTAGAATTCTATTAAGTTGTAGCTTTTGAGCTCGTTGTCTGCTTCGTTAGCCGCAGCTAGACTACATGAGTAATTCCCACAAGTAATTGGTAATGGGGTGTTTGTCACCTTCTTCAAGGCATAGAAGGCATGTAGCTCCATTATTTGTCTGTAATATTCAAAAGAATTATCTTGTTCCCACAATGTTTGGGTAACAAGTAAGGTTTCTCGCA
This sequence comes from Thuja plicata, assembly GCA_018584345.1. NCBI lineage: Eukaryota > Viridiplantae > Streptophyta > Pinopsida > Cupressales > Cupressaceae > Thuja > Thuja plicata. The sequence goes on along the minus strand of MU227866.1, from coordinate 719,876 downwards.
GAATTCGGTTACCCTTATGTATTGATGTTGCTGGAACTGTATATAATAATGGTCGTAACTTCTAACCAGATTTATTGCCTCTATGGAGAGGCGGTATCCTGCATCCCAGGTAGGTGTGAGTAGGTTGTAATAGATAAAGGCATCATTCACACAACAGAAACTGGGGAAACTGGCCTCCCATTGGATTTGTGGGAAAAAGTCTCAGGGAGCCTTCTGACCCAGGCCAATCCTGAGTATGCCCGATGTAAGTAATCCATTGGTGGTAGGTCGTTGTTGCACCAAGGCCCAGAGAACATAAGAATTCATATAGAACTTCCACTTTTGAACCACCTGTAGGAACTGAGAATCTACATGGTTGGAGATGATGGTGGCCCAATCAAAATATTCTCCCTTGGTGGAGATGCCAAGCAAAAAATAGTACATCCATGCTAAGAATTCTCAGGCATGGGGTTTTCCAAAGACCCAAGATAGTGTTATTATCCCCATCTAGATACTTTCCTTAAATTTGGACTGGGGGAGCTCTAGCTTCATTCTCTTTGGATCCCTCATTGGGGTCTTGAGGCAGTGGTTATTCATGTATATTCAAGCTGCTTCCTCCAACTGTTTGAACTGCGCTAAGGCATCTGCTCTGGTAACCATAGTTGGTTTGTCAAATTGAGGGATCCCCAAGCCCATTTGGAAGGTAGCGGCATTGAGAGAAACCATAGGGGTAGGATACCCAGTGGGTTCTGGGGCTGCGAGCATGATAGCCCAGACAAAAGAGTTGTAATATGCTGTAAGTGTGAGGATTAAATCTGGAGACTACACTAAGCATGGAAAATAGACGGCCTTGAGGAGCCCAGAATCCCCGACGTTGATCGCCAGCGGATCCTCGAACTACCGTTGAATGTACATTATTTTCACCAAGGCCTGCATCTCGGCCCACATCCCGACGTTGGTGTCGGTGATCAATTGAACTTTGGAATCAATATTTGATCCCATGATGGCATTGTCCTTCACGTATTTCATACTGGGGGTCAATTTTTCCAAGGCCCTCTCGAGTTTAGATTTTACAGCTGCCCTGGTGACCACCACGGAAGGAAGTTCCAGACTCTCGGGTGGTGAAGATGCGGAAGCCTTAGACATGATGGAAGCATATTATTCTGGAAACTTGCAAGGAAAGGCAACTGTCAGAATTTATAGATAAATAATACTCTTGGAGCCAAAGATCTTACCACCGTGGCGCTTCTTTTCCCTGAGAAGTTAGTTTAATTCAAAAATCTCAGAAAGTAGATATATTTTGCAAACTTGAAATTTAACCAATATCCAGGCCCGGGGGTCTCACCATACTTAGCAAAAGCAAAATAAGGGTTGGGTGGGGGGTAGGAGACTCGGGGTCCAGAAAACTAACCGTTGGAACGTGTGCAAAAAGTGAATTGTCAGGCCCACGTGGGCGTCACGTGGCTATGCAATAAATGGAAGTTATGGCGATGGCAGTAAAGCCAACTGTCCAAATGCACGAAAAGTGGAGGCCACTTGGATAGTTTTGAATGCATACGTGGGATGTAAATGGGATAGTCATTAAGGCTAGTTTATGAGGAGAGAGAAAACCACCTGGTTGAAACCAGCCGAGAGCTGAGTTTCAACCAGGTGGTATTCTGCATGGAACGAGCTCGCAAATTTTGTGAATAAAAATAGAGGAAGCACGACAAGCTTGTTCCAAAATTAGGTAGATATACATAAAATATACATCATATATAACATATATACATCAGGGCCGAAAGGTATATACATGCATAACAGAAGGATATACATTAAAATACACTAAATAGACAAAAATTTATAGCCGAGCCGAAGCAGAACAACTACCCTAACAACAATGCACAAAAACTTACAAGCATATACACTACCTACAGAATATACTACACCTGCACAGAGGGTGGAAAACCCTCTGGCAGAGTCAACCCACCAACGGGCGGTGAACCAGATGAAGAAACACAGAAATAAAAATGAAAACACAAGACAAAAACACAAACCAAACAAAAAAATGAAAAGCCAGGAAACAGAGAGAAACAGAGGAACCAACCTAAAAAATGGCAAAAGGAAGGAAGGCAAGGTGGCTATGAACGCTCTGCAACAACTTCTACCTTCAAAAGATCACCCTTCAACACCAGAAACTAACTGTAATTATTCAGAACGGTTCAGAATAGCTTGCACTAAAAACTGCTCAAATTGTTGTGGTATCGCTCTGAAATCGCTGTGATTGCTTAAGTGTTTTAATCCTGGTAATTGTGGAAATGACAGGTGATTTCTATTTATAGCCGGGGTAAAAGAAAGTTACCTTTCCTTCCGCAAACTCTAGAATCAAGCTGACCTCTGGACTCTGGGCCTAGGGATTCGGTGTGGTCATATCTTCTTACGAAAGAAGACATCATGGCAAAGAATCTCGGAGTCTAAAATCTGACTCCTGGACAAAGAACGACCAACTCCAGGATCGGGTCCCAGAGACATGAGGGACAAAAACAAAAAGGAAAACCAACACCACAGGGAAGAAAACCCGGGGAAGGAAAAAAAAGAAATAAGGGAAAGACAAGGCAAGAGCCAAAATAGAAAATAAAAAGGGGGACCCAACATTTTGCACACAAAATGTAGGAACGGGGATGTAGAGCATAACACAATATCATGAGTTGGGCTACTAAATTCAGCTCTTCCTCCTCATCCCCTAAGTCTGGCCAAATAGGTTCTCCCAAGTCTAGCTGGGGCTGGGCAGGAGGATATAGGGCTAGCTTCCTTATGGCTTGACCATTTGAAATTGTCATACTACCTGATCTGCAATTAATTTTGGCATCAGTGGTGGCTAGCCAGGGTCTTCCCAAGATTAGAGGATAGCTAGCAAAGTTTACTTTAGGTGATAGGATAAGAAAATCAGTAGGATACTCGCATGAATCTAAGGTAACTACCACATCTTCTATGAGACCATCTGGAGTAACAGTTGAACTATCACCAAGTTGTAACAATGTTGGTGTTGTTGTTAAGCCTTCTATGCTTAGCCTATGCATTGTATCTTTAGTCATCACATTTATTGCTGCTCCCAAATCAACTAAAGCATTTTTTACAGTCTATCCATTTATTATTAGGTCAACTACTGGGCTGTCAGGATCTGAATACTTTGGCATTACCACCTTCCCTAACATGATATCCGCTAATTGCCCTACAACATGGACTGTTTGAGGGTCTTTCTTCTTCCGTCCTAGCTTCTTAAGGCATGCTTCCTTAATAGCCTTTCCATAAAGAGGTATATCTTTGATATCTTGGAACAAAGGGATTTGGATGTTCATATTTTTCAGCTACTCAATAATATCAAATATTTATTCCTCTTGGGATATAGGTTTTTCCTTGTTTAGCCTATGTGGAAAGGGTGGATTTATTGAAGTGTGGACAGTAGTTCTACTGGGTATATCAGTTGGCTGGCTGGTATTTCGCAGTGTGGCTTATGGAAGTAGTGTTGCAGGAATGTCTGCAACTTCCATGATAATAGGATATTCAGGTGTAGGCAGAGTGGTACCAGACCTCAAATGGATATCAGATATCTCTAGTGAATAAGTAGGGCACTGCTAAGTGTTAGTAGTGTACGTTTGCTGCTACTACTATTTGTTGTTTAGATTTGGCTGAGGTTGAGTAGGCAATTGGGTTGGCTTTGGATTAGCATTAGTTATTGCATGAGGTGGCATTATTGTAGGTGGTTTCACTGGAGGTGGTAATTGTGGACAGCCAGAATTTTGGTTAGGCCACTGTGGAAGCCCCCTCCATTGATTAGTTTGTTGCCAATTTCCTTACAGTGGTTGCCATTGATTCTGCTGATTAGGCCACTGGTTGTTTTGCTGGTTAGGCCACTGGTTATTTTACTGGTTTTTCCACTAGTTATTTTGTTGGTTTTGCCACTAGTTATTTTGCGAGTTAGGCCACTGGTTATTTTTCTCGTTAGCCCACTGGTTATTTTGCTGGTTAGGCGACTAGGGTTGAGAGTACTGAGAAGTGTTCTAATAACTTTGGTTTTGCCACTGATTATTTTTAGAATTTGAAAATTGTAGAGGATCTTGTGGCATACCTTTTTGTGAAGCCCATGGTCGACGTTGAGCAACAAAGAACACTTGATCGTTGTCTCCATCTATCTTCATGTAGTCAATTGGCAAATATTGATTTTCCAAGTTTGCTGCCAGCTTACATCCACAGTCTTTCTTTTGTTTGCAGTAGTGTGGATAGTACTCAGCCAATTGTGATTCAGCCTCTGCATGATTCTTCTTGGAAGCCAGTGTGTCTAAATGTGTAGCTACATCATTTATTATGTATTGCTTAAAATTTGTGAGTAAATTAGATATCTCCAGCTTTGAAATGCCTGAACTAATCCCTTTTGTGACTGTGGGCCGATATCCTCTGCCTTTCTTCACAGTTGACCTTGAGTAGTTGAGACATATTTTCTTGAGGTCATCCCAAGAGGATTGGGATATGTCTCCACCAGTCATCAAGTCTAATGCTTCCACACAATTGTCGTTTACCCCTCTTCAGAAGACTAGTTTCTGTGAATCCTTTGCCAATACATGTTGGGGGTTCTTCTGCATTGTGTACAAGAAATGTGAAACATAGTCCTCCAATGTTTCATCCTCCTTTTGAGACATCCTAAATATATCATCTCCTTTTGGGTCACTCCCCTTGCAATAATCTTTGTATTTCTGCAGAAAAAATGTCTGCATCTCATCCTAGGTACCTGCTGCATTGGCTCCTAAGCCCATGAACCATCGTAAGGCTGACTCTTTCAATGTTGCAGGAAAAAACTTGAGCTTATGGGCATTGCTATTATAGTCGAAGCTTCGCAGAGTATGTCAAACTCAAACAAGAAAGTGTTAGGATCCTCCGTTATAAGACCATAAAACTTCGGAAGAGTAGCTGTAGGTATATTTTTAAGATTAGCATTATTTATAAGGCTCGAGAGAGGAAATGGGAAAGTAAGTTGTGTCATTACTGGGGGTATTTGATTATGGGGTTGCTGCTGGAAAGGAGCATTAGCTACGGGATTGTTAAAAACAGGTGGATTTGGTCCAGAATTATCTACAAAGCTGGCCAAGACTTCAGCAAAAGGCCGAAGACTACTTATATCAAATGGTTCTACTCTGGAGGAAGATGCTGCAGGAAAGTCAAGACTTGCGTCTTCAAAGGGTAACTCAACTTCTTCAACTTCCTCATTCAAATTAGCAGACTCTGCTAGGAGAAATCTTCCATATTCATCTCGTCGCCTTTCTCTTCAATGCATGCAATTGAATTCTTCACGCTTGTGAAGCAATTTTTAGGAATACAAATCTAAAAACTAACTAGAAATGAAAAAATGACTAAAAAATGTTCCTATCTTGACACCATCCCCGGTAGCGGTGCTAAAAATGAACCGCCTCACAATAGGTGTGGAATAATCATGCTCAAGGCCTTTCTTAGGAATAGTTTATTCAATCTAAGGACTACTTCTCCCACTATGAGGTGCAATTAACTTGTCAACCCAGGGACATATACTTGAAATGGTCGGCACAATATGTGAACTAGGTTCCTCAAAGAGTCATTATGCTTATGCTACAAGAAGGTAAGAAATACATAAAAGAAACCTACACTAGTGATGCAGGAAAATAATACACTTATCTCCTTACTGAAATGAATTCTAGAAATTGCAAACTCTACTTAAACCTATACTTTCAACCTAGAACATGTTAGAGTATTATTACTTTATACTTATTAATTAAATCATATCGATTTAATTATATAAGTTTATATTACTCTAGTTACTTAAGCTTCACTTAGGTACATTATTAATTAATTATTAATTAATAATGTGCAACCTAGTTTTCCTTTAGGGTTTCTTTCTCACCTTTTATAAGGTTGAGCTTTGTACTTTTTCATTATTCTCTTATGCATTTTTCTCACATTTTCGAGAGCAATATTCTTTTATCTCCATATTTTCTTCTCTTGTGACAGGTTATTTGCAAATAGAGTTTCTTGGGTTGTGTAGAATTGAGTTTGATCAATTCTTACATGGTATCACATCTCTCCTACTGTTCGTCGTTCGAGTTTTGTTGAAGTTTTACAGTCACAGAGGGTTTCAGAGTTTTTTCAGTGATTTTTGTGGTTTTTTAGGGGAAAGCTTTGGTTATGGTCACTTTGGGCTTGTTAACCAAATCCCCATCTTATGCATTTTGGCCCTCCTCTATGTTTTCCCGCCAAAAGGTAGCTTGCCCTTTTTCAAAAGTTATGCTTTTACACTATCGCGCAGTCGCAATCTATTGTTAATCGAAGTCCTTAAGTT